>JAGFNQ010006178.1:0-52543 GCA_024364735.1 Boesenbergia rotunda
AACTCTTTCAATGTCTTCTAGTACAATGATCTTTGGCATTTCTCCTTCTATATGCACAATTTCCTTCTTATTTTGGTTGTAATATTCTTACTGAGGACATGCTTAGAGTTATGCAAATCCAGATGCAAACAAAACTAATAGGGGGCTACTAGTTACTGCTTAATAGATGTTTCAAGATCATTCCATTGCCAAAAATCAGTATAACTAGGGCAGCATGAAAAAAGCTTATCCACTGGATATGTGAATTTGCATCAGAACTTTCATTAGTCTATCATGCAGATTTTTATATAATGAAATAGAAAACTCTTCATGTAAACTCCTACTAATATATCTCTACACATGAGAAGCTAATACCGCATGCAAAAGTTATATAACTATGAATTAAATGATTTTTTCTACTAGCATAAATATGTCAGCACTGTAGTTTCAGTCATCCATAGTTCAACACATTGTCCAAAATGGCTTAGCATACTATGCTGTTTGAAACATTGGCTCTAGCTGTCAGTATTGGGCTTAGGTTATTTGAGACTTTGCCTCTAGCTGTGTAGAATAATATCTAGCAAGATCCAATTACAGCTCATTCTGCGCCTTCTGAAAAGCTTGGTTGGGGAGTCTAACAAACTAAGCAAGTATTCTATCAGACCGAAGCAGTCATGATCTCATGATAGAAGAGTTTGTTCTGGAAACAATAAATTCTCATTTTAAGAACCTTGGAACGTCTTTACTTTACTTTCCCCTTGATTTAACTGAAAATTCCAAAAAAAAAAATACTAATTTAGGACATGGTTACATTTTTAATTTTCACCTGGGTTGAGAGAGTCATCTTGTGAAGCTCATTGGTTGAAGTATACTGAAGCATTTTCTTTTTATTAAAATGTTTTAAGTAATAATTGATGTTAAAAACTATTTTCTGTTAAATCTATATCTTTGTTTGTTTCATGGAATTTTAGGTGTCATACACATCAGAAAATGTGATGGAAGGCAAGAGGGCTGCTAAAGATGCATTGCAACATAGACTAGGATTGAAGAGATCGGACCTTCCTTTAGTAGGTATTATTACCCGCTTAACAGTTCAGAAGGGAATTCACCTGATCAAACATGCTGTTGGGCGAACACTTGAACAAAATGGACAGGCAGGGTTTTCTTCGATTTCTAAATCTGTTTTTGCATCCAATTATTTCATCTCATCATTTCTATATCACCGCACTTTATATTACTGTATTTTGGGTAATTCTTTTGTACCATTTCATAAACTTAATGACCTTGTTGCAGGTTGTTCTTCTTGGTTCAGCTCCAGATCCTCGTATTCAGAATGATTTTGTTAACTTGGCAAATCAATTGCACAATTCACATGCTGATCGTGCACGCTTTTGCTTGACATATGATGAACCTCTTTCACATCTGGTAAGATGCTACTTCTCATGGAAGGTTCCCTCCCATTTTGATATAAGATATTTTCTAATCCATTGTCCTTCAGATTTATGCTGGTGCAGACTTTATTCTTGTTCCATCTATTTTTGAACCCTGTGGATTGACCCAACTTATTGCTATGAGATATGGCTCTATTCCTGTAGTTCGTAAGACAGGAGGTGAGTTTTCTTAATGTCTCTCATTTATTAAATTTTGTTAAATCGGCAATATTAAGGTACAAAATTCTATATAGAGGGATAGTGTAGGTAAAAATGATCTAGTGTCCATGTTACTGCACAACTTCATGGAAATATTTGATCATTTAATGCACAAGGAGGTTTCATCTATAAAACTTATAGATAGTGTTGTAGATCATGAGTTACAAATAATCTTTCATGGATCCAGATCATAGTTTCTTTATTTATCGGAATCTCCAAATAGAAGCAGAATGGTTTATATTATATATAAAGTAATGACCATGTAAATTGCTTGCCAATAGTTTCTATGTATTTTCTACTCTTTACTTTTTATAAGGATTTCTGTTTATTTTCTTCAAATATTGTACTTAAAGCTGTTGTCTTCTACAGGACTTTATGATACTGTATTCGACGTTGACAATGATAAAGAAAGAGCTCAAGCACAAGGCCTTGAACCAAATGGATTCAGCTTTGAAGGAACTGATTCCGGTGGCATGGACTCTGCCCTCAACAGGCATGTTTATTACTTGCATTAATCAGCTTCTTCATTTTCCATTGGTTATTTTTAAACCTGAAATTCTCTCATATAATGCCATTCTTAAGATTTGCTTGATTCAGCTACATGCTGTTTTCTATTTCAACGACAATACTGTAAACTTGAAATACGTTTGCATTTAACTCGAAATAAATATCAAACTGTTTAGATGATGACAATACTGTAAACTGAACATGCTTCCATCCTGGCTTAAGCCTCCTACTGCTTTATATCTTCAAACCAGATTGCATCTAAGCATATTACAAAGCTAAGTAGGGCCCGAGTTGTCGATTTTGTTTGCCGAGCAATTAGGTACAAAACTCACATTATACCAACATTTTGTTTAATTTGTACACCATTATTCTGATGCTGTGCCATCTGTTGTAACAATTTCTAATTTAGAAAGTATACATTTGTCGTTTAATTTGTACTTGACCCTGATAGCTTATTTCTACTTTCATTCCAAAAGATATAAACCGTTAGGTCAAGCAACTAACAAGCAAATTATTTGATCTTATAATGGGATTTTCCAGAGCCCTCTCTGCGTGGTCCGATGCTCGGGAGGGGTTCTACTCGTTATGCAAGCGTGTGATGGAGCAAGACTGGTCCTGGAATCGGCCCGCACTGGACTACATGGAGCTCTACCATTCGACGAGGAATTAAGAACTTCATCACGGGGAGAAAAATCTTGTAGATTCGTCTTAGAAAATCTCTGTACAGATGATCATTCTTGCATTTTTTCTTCTTTCTTAAAGACACTTTCTAATATTGTTCTATGCATTTATTCGATGGTTCAAATGTACAAGTGCTACACACTACTCTATTAGTGGAATAAATTAACTTATTTTTGATGATGGTAACTTTTGTAAATAACTTTAATGTGCATGAGATTGCATCTATGCCTAACATAATTTGCAATAGATACATACTGATACAGTCATTTGTGCTTAGACACATGAGTAAGGGCTAGGGTTCCATGTTAGACTCTTATTTTCGGTTCATTTATTATTCCTGGACGAGACGAGACGAGTTATTTTATACGATCAACTTGTTAACTCAAACGATTGTCTACTCAAACATATCCCTAATCTAAAACTTAGCATGGAGTTTGAGTGTAAATGCAAATTAAGTTTAGCTAGCAAACTACTTGCCTATTTTTGTGAACAATTATGACCCTCAATTCTTAGGACAACTTTAGACAATGTAACGTGCGTGCATGCATGAGTCATATTCTAAACTTGTCTATTGCAAGAGCAAAATGATCCTTATCTTCCTATAGAATTGGATGCTCTCGGCAAACAACAACCAACCAATTGCTTTTGTAAAATTTTGACTGCAAGTGACACACTAGCTAGCACACATGGCAAATTTTCAGTTCCCTGTCGAGCCACAGAAAAAGTATTTCCTTCGCGGCCGTCTCCTGTGCTAGAATCGGTTGCAAGGGATCTTCGCAGCGTGTATGCATTCAATAAACTTACTAGTCACATGTGACTAAGGTTTTCTTTCTTTGCGAGTGATCTATATCAGGTCTGATAAACATTTGCAATTCTGAAGACAGTGATCACTAATAGTTTCCCATAGTTGGTCATATGTTCTGAATTCTTTTACTGATGTGAGTTCGATGCCACCGCCAAAGACATTTTGTTTCCATTAATCATCTTGAAATAATGTCTTTCTTCTTCCCGAAGAACTGTTTTAGTGTGGAAATTCCAGTTTGAATTGCTAATGATGTGTTTTCAGGGCAAGTCCTTCTGAATTTGTAATTCCTTTTTAAAAGCTTTCTAAATAGGGTGTTAGCTATGTTAAAGCAATCACACCCCCGTCTCCCCAGGAATGCACTGCAGGTTGCTGTTTGAAACCGGAGCATTTAGTGTTCGACGGTGTGTACCTTTTAGATGCAACACAGTCTAGTACCTTCTTGCAAACTGTCATGTTACCAGCACTTCACGGAAAAGAATGCTCAGTGAATAGAGTCATGGATACACAAGACTAGCAGTAGTTGTTTGGTGTCGATGTCAGCTCTTCACTTGGTAGAGCCAAACAGCATTCCAAGCATCAACAATGGTCTCGACAAACATGTGTTACACTGCTTACAATTATGGAGCTCCTTTGGAAATGATTTCTCTATCAATCAAGCAGTGGACACTTCAGATGGTTTGAATGAATCTGGATTGTGAATGAATTCACAAAGTGGAATGTTTGTTAGCAAATGCTCCAAGCAATGCCTCGACACCATGTCAATGTATATTGCACAAATCACCTAGAAGTCAGTAGGCACAAAGAGGGTAGAGCAGCAGGACAAGAGGAAGAGGTTCACCTTGCCATGGGGTTTTATGAGTACCACCAACTTGAGGGCTCATCTCTTATTCTCCTTGCATTTCAAATAGTTAATGAATACAAAGAAAATCGAATAGGAAAAAACTGACATAAGCTTCCTTGGGTTTCAGAAAAGCCACCCACTTTTAGATTGAGGAATGAATTTACTGGAGTTAAAATGGAGAGAGAGAATCTGCAAAACCAAATGAGCAAGTCCGTTGCTAACACAAATACAAGCTGATATAGAAGAATGAAGGCTAATCAATGATGAGAAGCAATCTATGACTGGGAAAAAACTTAGAGAAATTAGGAAGACATAAAGAAACAAGGAGAAAAACACAGGTAAAGAAATCATTTGTTTGTCGATGGCTCAAATTCTCCTAGTGAAGTACATGACACCTTACCACTGGCGCATAAGTTCATGGTCCGGTCATACGTGAGCCAACCATGCTCGAGGGCTTGACACACAATGGATCCTCCAACATGTAACTGATTGCCGATCTGCTGCACGCACAAAGCAAATGTAAGGCAGGCAAAATAGGAAGACAGCCTGAATCCAGCGCATTGAACATAGGACAAACCTGAAGGCAGAGCCACACATATAAGCGTCTCAGAGAAGTAATAAGCAAAGACTGATGAGTTCAGAATGCCTATCAGAGCCATCTAAACCTAGGCACCCCTAGTTTCCCATGAGAAAGCACAAGGAGTTTGATCACTTGAACAAGAAATTAGTCTGGGAAGGAAACAAGCCATTCCCACACAGCTTGATATAAAAGGAAAAGAAATACATAGAAATTGCCGGAGTTTTACAATATGCAGTTTTTTACTACTAAGAATCACTACAAATTGTTAACTTCATTTAGCTCCATTACATACATGTGTTCACAAATAACATTCTCATGGCTCCGAACTCATCTCTGATCACCTCATTGAAATTAATTTAAGAGAATTTATTTGGGAGACACTAAAGTCCTTCAACATAGCCCTCTTTAGAAGTGTGCTATTACTTGCAATCGATACAGAAATTACTGGAGCTTTAGACCAATGAACTGGGATGGGGAATGTACAGTCTCTAGCCTCTGTCAAGCTAGTTAGGCTGGTTTACTTAGAATATTGGGATATATATGTTGGACGAATAGCTGAACTTCCAATGAAAGGTTCAAGCCTTGAATCAATTGGGCACATGATCAAAAAAAACATTTATGAATATAATTTGTAGTTGTTGCATCAGGCCATCAGCAAGTTACCTCATAAGCAATATAAATCATTTCACCCATGTGGCAAAGGATTAGGACTTTGGATTTGATTCTCCAAATCTTGCCGCCTTATGTTGTTTCCATCTTCAGCTTCAGGAATGTTTGTAGATCCATTCTGCTGACTAATCTCATCTTGCCATTGTGTTGAGCGTAAATTTCTCCTAATTCTCCACCTTAGATATTCAACAAGCAAAGAGTTTGTACTGATTGCAATGCCAAAGCCAGTGAATGAGGAAAGTAAGATGGAAAGAACAGCGCTTACTGATAGCTGCAATAAAAACAAGGACATGAGCTATTTTCAGCGGTATCAAGAAATTATAGTAAATATTGGGGTAGGAAATCAGAGGAATCATCTTACCGCATTATAGAAAATATGAGCAAAGAGGATCACAATTGCAAACTGGAAGGATGCATAAGCCCAAACATAGCTCCTGCTCACTGTCAATAGAACAGTCAGATTCATGTTTCAACATAAAACTTATCAAACTGGGCTAGAGACTAAAAACAACAGTGTTGACAATCCTGGATTCCCGTTATATTCAATTGCACAAAAAAAAACTAATCGGGATACTGGATATATGAAAGCTATTACTAAACATAACAAGAAACAAAAGTAGAAAAATGTTTTACCCATTGTTGAAGCTATCATGGAAGAGAGGAGACCCAGAACACAGGAAAAGGGTAAAGATATGGCAAGAGCTTGGGGGCCCAAATCAGTAACCTGTTAAAGTTAAGTGTTTGTTGAAGTCACATATCATCTGAATTCACCAAACTTAAATGGAACAAGTGTGCAAAAAATCATATGAAGAATATTTTTTTTCCCTCTCGAGAGAAAGCAATGGGAAACTTTTGTTCTTGAGATGCCTTACCAAAAGTTGCTCCAGAAAGCAGAAATAAGCAAGCATGCTGACCATGACTAGAACAGGAATATCCTGCCATACCCTGTCAGGAAAATGCAAAAAAGATTAGATATAGTCAAACTATACAGACACATACAAATTGCCACAAGATAAAAGCCGAAATCGGCTAAGCATAAATGACTGTCTTATGAGTAATACAAATGCATATATTCAAGATAAACATGCAGCTCTAATCATGGTTTTTTCCCATAGGCAGTTTGTGGCAAAAAATATGCTCAAAGCTTCAGATAAGAAACTTTGTATAGAAATCTAGTAATAGTCTGTTCAAAACTTCATCTATTCTTAATTATTATTAGAGAGGTCTTCATATATGACATTTTTTTTTGATATTAGGTAATATATGACAAATATTTGTGCCCTCTATAGATCACCATTTTGAAAAACATTGATTTCAAGCGCCAATCAAAATCGATAGGTACAACCAAGTATATCATTCCAACTGTTGACCGATATCAATACTATGTAAACAGACAAGGGTAAATCTTATTGTGTCACCTGTGACCACATAGTTTTGGTGAGTCAAGAAGATTTTATTTATGCAACTCCTTCAATTTTGTCTTTTGATCAAGGAGAAATGAAACATCATGAAAAGTGCGCGAAGTGAATGAGGGGAACCACCAATTATATCACCATCAACAACAAAGAGGAATGATGCTAAAGTTAAGTCCAACTCTTACCGATTAACCAACATATATTTATAAACATGTAGAGAAATCAGATCCTAGGAGCATTATTTAATACGGTTCTTGGAAAATTGAGTTGATCTCATTAGGATGTTGTAAGAACCAAATACTCTCATCCGATGCAGGAAGTATGGTATAATTATTAGTTGAGATGTTTGCTATGTATTTGCAATTTGATGCTCCAAAATTTTAATTCAATTTCTAATTTGAACAAGCTAAGTGAAAGAAAGTTATATGATTAAACTTTTGAGTTGATTTGTCACACTTTGATTTAAGCTAAAGTTTGTTACATGTTGGCACAACATGATATTCAAAACCATACTCCTCTAGATAGAGACAAATTTTAGCACGGAATAATATGTTAAACCTTGCTAGAAATCATCAATGCAAAATGTTTACTAATCAAATCAAACTTTTCTGTGATTCCTAATAGCAAAGAGTGATTATAAAAATATGCATATTTGAACATGATTTCCACATAAATACATGCGATATAATATTAAATGAGATTGCATAAGCAATAGAAAAGGGTTTCAACTGATTGCAAACCATTGGAACAACTCATCTACTATGTCGACCTTACCAAGCTTAGTTGAAAAGATTGTGCACGTTTTTAAAATATGGATTCATCTAAAATAGCATTTCCTTCTTACTCCTTCCTATCATTAGGAAACCATGTAAGTTCAACTGAGAATATATATACCATCCTGTAATCCAGAATAGTTTTCTTTGTGACCATTATGATGCAATACAAAATTATGATCATTATGGAGGTTATTCTTTTTCATCTAAAAATGTAGTCCAATAGAAGACATTCAAATATAATAAGAGATCAACATACCAAACAACTGCAAAAAGAAGATGAAAGAAATGCTTTGAGGAAGTCACTTTCTAGATGCATGATAAATTTTCTAGCAAGAGAATACAGATAATCTTAAAGTAAAATAGACTTCAAATAAATCTATATAAAAAACAGTGATTGGTCAATTAAATAAATAGGCTTGTTCATTGTATTCTTAGGAAGATCCATTGTGGATCAGATTTTAGCTGCTCCTGGTAGTTCTCTAGCATTATGAATATTAAGAAAGATATAGAAATAGAAACACAGTTTCTCCCTCCATGTTAATCATTTTAAGGGTCACTTCCAATAAGAAAAATAACCTGTACGTAGCAACTTCTTGCCGCTGAGTTGCATTTGAAGTACGCCTATTAACCATTTGTTGATTCTGTAATCTCAACAATGTTACCGGTAGGTTTGTTACTTCCTGCTTGCATACATCACACGTCTTATTTCCCTTAATACTGAACCATTTTACTGCACATTCTTGGTGTGCTAGTGCAAGCTCCCCTTTGCAACTACACTCCATTTTAAGAGTTTCTCCCCCTTCAGCAAGTTCTACTAAACATATTCGGCATACAGCCTCTTCTTCTGGAATATCTTCAACTTCATTCTCAGTCACTGCAAAGCCATATATCTTACAAGTATCAGTTTCTTTCATGTTTAAATCAGCAATCATAGACATGATCGAGATACTAGGCAGATATACAAGTGTGTGATACTTGGATAAGATTTCATTTTTGTCTCAAAATATTTTGTATAATCATAGCCAGACAAACAGATAGATAGATATTTCTTCTTCCACATACTACTTGCAAAGAATTGTATAAACAGAAATCAAATATCATGAATTAGAATAAGTGGATCAGTTCAGTTAATCAAGTACCATTGACTGTCTCATTAGCATCACTTTCCATGGTAATATCAGTAGTGACAGGACGAGGAGTTGTTGAAATAACTCGCACAAAACCAATTGAATCCATTCTCTGCAAACCTGCATTTTTGGCATTTCCAGGTGCGGAAATTGATCGTCTAATCTGAGTCTGCACCTCCTTTTTCTGTTGGCTCCAACAAAACACATGGTAAACAGTGACAGGGTCCTTTAGTCACATATATGAACAATTAGATAAAAGTTCTCATTTATATTATGAATTAGAAGCTTAGGAAAAAAAGTTTAGCAGGCTAACTTGGCCAGTTGCTAATAAATTCATATTCAAGTTTAATTTCATAGTAATATACTAGTCTTCACCACCAATTTATAATGTACTAGTTCCCCTTTTTGGTAGAAGCATGGCTAACTTATTAACAGTCTTGATTGTGCTCTACAACAATGACCAGAGGATTATGTGATCATGTTGTATATAGTGGAACATTAAATTGATTTACAAAATAATAACAAAGGGATAGGAAAAAAAATCAATTGGTGTAGCCAATAGAAAGCACTTAACGTCGTATACATCGAGAAAGTTGTAAAGTAGTAAAACATGGTTTGTGGTATATTTGTCTTGACCACCATGTATGAAACTCACATATAATATGTAGGATATTAAGAAACTATAATTGAAAGAAGAGAGTAGGGTTGTAAGTTAAAGAGAATACATGTAATTGGAGACAGAACAAATGCATGGTACTAGAAAGTGTTTAAACTGGAAACTGAGCATATAAAACTTACATCGAGGAAAGAGACATCAACTACATGCCTTTCCTGTTCAGAAGACGGATCTTGGCTGGTGACTGGTGTCACAGGTAAAGAGTATGTTTTTTTGGTTGAAACAGAGGAAAAGACCTTGGTAAGAGAAAATTGCCTTGATGTTGAAGGCTTGTTTTCTTGTCCTTCCGAAGAAGATGTTCCAGGAATTAGGAGAACTGTTCTGTCACCATCTGAACTCGAACCTTTTGTCCTTAGACTCCTTTGTTGAACGAGACTTCTGGTAGAAGATTTTGTCCTTGTTGAATTCGGCCTGGGTGGCAAGCCCGCTCTTGCTGAACCAGGACTAGGAAAAGCATATGTCCTTGCAGAAGCAAGCGAATTTCCCAATGCTCTTACAGGAATTTGCAAGGATGCTAGGTTTGGTCGCCGTGAATTAAGAGCAGGTACAATCTCACCTCTGTTGTTTGCATCCTGGTCAGGTGACTGCAAAGTCATTTAGGATAGTGAATTCATTTTGGTAATGGCAAATGATCAACATGTTACAGGATGTAATGTAAATAAACCAAAGAAATAGACTAGTGCTGTCATCATCATGAAGTTTTGTATAAACAAAGAAGAATGATTAATCGGTGTCAAATAACATCATGATGAAATACTCATAATTCCTTGTTCACTTGTCTCGTTGGCCATTAGACGTCCATAATCATCTTGGAGTAATAAACAATTTATTTGTTCAGCTGCAGTAAACATTACTACTAAACTAAGCCCCTCCATAGACAGTGATTATTAACTCCCAGTAGAGTAAGAACTAAGGACATACACAATCAGTTAGCGGAACTAAATTCGATCATGTTCTACCAGAGCACGCAAGGATAGTTTAGAACCTCAATCACGCATCCTTAGGAAGGAAACAATGAAAAAGAAAGGGGGGAAAAACTAATAGTAGTACGATCTCGCTTCACTTTTGCGCCTAATTCCTAAGTAGATAAAAAAGAAGAAAACTAAGAATTCCTTAGACGAATAAACCAGCTGAAATCCAAGGCAATTAGACGCAGAGAGAATACCGACACAGATCCCACCAAAAAAAAGAAGCAAAAGATTGCCGACGCCAAGCAAAATCTATTATATATTTCAAACTTACGGTAGCAATTACCTCCCGATCGGAACCCCTGGTCTGCGATGCAGTGGCAGCCGGATCCGACGTGCCTGCCGAATCCTCCATAAGCAAAAGAAACCAAAATCAAGCCCCGGCACCACACCAAGTGAGTCGTCCAAGGAAGAGCCCCAGATTGGGAGGCTCCCCGACTCCCGACTCCCGGCAGAGGAACGTCGCCGGCGAATCAAGTAGGGGAGCTGCAGCAGTACAGTGGAACACACAAAGTGAAATTCTTTCGACTTTCATTATTCCCCCCAAAGAAGAATAAATTTATATAATGCGATGCCCTCGTCCAGTTTAACACGCACTAATATTTTAGTCCCCATTCCGCCCCACGCGACGTATTGACGTGAGTGCGTCGTCGTCTTTCGGTCAACTCCGTGACGAATAAATTTCGAATCGCTCCAAACTAAAATAATTTTTTTTTAAAATATATTTGTACTCTCAAATTTAAATTTAATAACGTAAATTATAAATATTAAATTCAATTAAATTGAGAGCATGTGTTGTAGACCCGACCCGGGCCGGGTCCAGCCCGGCAGGATGCCGAGCCGGTTTCGGTTCCAGCAGCCAGAAATTGCGAACCGGTGGTTAACTGCCAGTTCGCCTGTGTTGGAAATCGAAATTTTAAAGGGGCTTAGTTGTAAATTTTAAAGGGCCTAATGGTAATTTTCCAAACTTGCTGGGCTTATTTGCAAAATTGTTAAAATTCAGTTATAAAACTCCTAAAAACTCTTTCCGTGCCCTAAACTTACCCAAACCGCCCCCTTCAGTTCTGCCGACGCCACAGCCGCGCACGCCACAACCCTAGCCGGTCGTCGACTTCCCCTGCGCGAAACCGAAGCAGAGCGCCGTCACCTGCAAGCCCTAGCCTCTCCTTCTCCTGCTGTCTTCTCCGGCGCGCACACCCAGCCGGCGCTGACTCTCTCGCGCCGCAAGCGTTCGACCCTTTTTCACTACCGGCAGTCCTTGTCCGACGAGCGAAGCCGACGAACTTCCTCCCTTGGCCGCCACCGGAAAACAGCAGCCACCATTTGATCTCGCCGCCCCCAATTTCTTGCGCCGACCATCATCAAGGTAAGGATTTGTTTGTATAGTGTCTCTCTTAGTTGAATTGAGCATGGATTGAGATTGATCAGTGGTTGATTCAGGAAGTCTTATGGGCCGTTGTGGAAGAGGGGGCAAAAGCTGTGAATTTGCTTGGTTATTATAGCGCGCACCTGATTATCAGTTGGTAAGCAAGTCTTTAAACTTGGTCTAAAACTTACTGGTAGCAAATGATTGTATGTACAAGGCTCTGTAGTTGGATTTTGCTATGCTATGCTTCTAGAGATCGTTTTGGTGTAGTAAGTCTCTGTTAAAAATGATTAGGATTTTCTTTCATGGTATGATTAAAGAAATAGAGATGTGTTGGAATAGTTTGGATTTGGTGTTATTATAGAAAATCGTTTTGGCGCTTGAGTTTTGGGCTATTAGTGGATTAGGTTAACTGTTAATGTTCTGTTTTGGAATTAGTTTCCGTTCAGTTGGATTATGATTAGGGTTTAAGTCTAATGTAGTTGGTAGTTAATTTAGCCATTTTAATAATTGTATAGATAGCTAATTTAGTCCTTGATACAGGACTTTGAATCAGACTTGGTTGGTTGATCGTGGAAGGTTCTCGTTCACGAACTTCTACAATTATAAGGCGGGTACTTCTCCTTTGTATTCGAGTAGTTTTTTTACCTTAAAGCATGGCTAGTTTATGTCTTATAGATTGCTTGACCTTGTTCTTTGTCGTTATTTAAAACATCGCCGTTGAGACTTATTCTTCGTTGATCTTTGAGTGTTCCTAAATTCGCATCTGTACAGTCCTCGGTTGGTTTTCTGTTCTATAAAGTACCGCTTGTACGCGAGTACTTAGAAGTCCATTAAACACAGATAGGTTTATTTGACATTAGAAAATACCCTACCTAGTAGTGTAGGTGCATAATCGTTGGTTTTCGATTTCTGGTTGGTTGTATCGATGCATGTTTTACTCGAGGGATTTTATTGCATCGTTGTTTCTTCGGTTGTTTGTGCATTGTATAGCATGCACCATACTTGCACGTTGCATACTAACGACAGTTAGACTTACATTTAGTTAAGCCGTCGTTAGTCATATTGTTGCTCGATTCACTCAACCACTTATTAACGTGGTAGTTATTAGAGTGCGAGTGTTTGTCCTGTCATGTCAGACAGTGACACCCTCAACGTTATTTTAGAGGGATGTTTTATTGTAACGACACGGCCCCTCAACCCATTGATGGCCAAATCAACATTTGACGGCCTAACAACTTGGCCCCTCGGGCCCAACAACCTGGCGGCCAAATCAACATTTGGCGGCCCAACTATGTCGTCGACCAACAACCGATGTCGACGACCAACAACCGTGTCGTTACTCACTAGGTCTTTCCACCCCTGGCCAGTGGATTTTTGCGTTCCTCAGGATTCGAACTCTAGACCTCCAGGATAAGTACTAGAGTTTATGAATCCTGATTGTAGCTCAATTGGTATCAGGATTCATAAACTCTAGTACTTATCCTGGAGGTCTATAGCTCAATTGGTATCAGGATTCATAAACTTTAGTACTTATCCTGGAGGTCTAGAGTTCGAATCCTGAGGAAGGCAAAAATCCACTGGCCAGGGGTGGAAAGACCTAGTGAGTAACGACACGGTTGTTGGTCGTCGACATCGGTTGTTGGTCGACGACATAGTTGGGCCGCCAAATGTAGATTTGGCCGCCAGGTTGTTAGGCCTACGGGCCAGGTTGTTGGGCCTACGGGCCAAGTTATTGGGCCGCCAAATGTTGATTTGGCCGCCAATGGGTTGAGGGGCCGTGTCGTTACAATAAAAGGCGCCTTTTTATTGTAACGACACGGCCCCTCAACCCATTGGCGGCCAAATCAACATTTGACGGCCCAACAACTTGGCCCCTCGGGCCCAACAACCTGGCGGCCAAATCAACATTTGGCGGCCCAACTATGTCGTCGACCAAAAACCGATGTCGACGACCAACAACCGTGTCGTTACTCACTAGGTCTTTCCACCCCTGGCCAGTGGATTTTTGCGTTCCTCAGGATTCGAACTCTAGACCTCCAGGATAAGTACTAGAGTTTACGACATACCAATATCGATGCATGTTTTACTCGAGGGATTTTATTGCATCGTTGTTTCTTCGGTTGTTTGTGCATTGTATAGCATGCACCATACTTGCACGTTGCATACTAACGACAGTTAGGCTTACATTTAGTTAAGCCGTCGTTAGTCATATTGTTGCTCGATTCACTCAACCACTTGTTAACGTGGTAGTTATTAGAGTGCGAGTGTTTGTCCTGTCATGCCAGACAGTGACACCCTCACCGTTATTTTAGAGGGATGAGCTGTTGGTGGCTCACCCTCACCGTTGTTTATAGAGGGATATTGCAGCTGTATAGCTCCCCCTATGTATAGGGGTTGGAGTGTACACTCCCCAGCATCCTGTCCACTCAACCACGCCTTATGTGGTATTATTGTTGTTGTTGGTTATTATTGTTGTTGGAGTGGTACAGTTGTCACAGCCCTACCCACTCGGTCACACAGATGGGATGTGTTGACGGCTTGACTGGCGTCAGGGGTGACACATGTCATTGCATCATGTGCATACGTATTTCTTTTGTGCATTTGCTTGTGTTTGATGCACTTATATGAGCTATGATTGTTGCATATGTTTGACATGCATGTCTATCTTGATATTA
Source organism: Boesenbergia rotunda (assembly GCA_024364735.1). Taxonomy (NCBI): domain Eukaryota; kingdom Viridiplantae; phylum Streptophyta; class Magnoliopsida; order Zingiberales; family Zingiberaceae; genus Boesenbergia; species Boesenbergia rotunda. Next base: position 14,718 of record JAGFNQ010006178.1, read on the forward strand.
TTATTGTTGAGTTATTCTATACCTGTTTAGTTATTATTCGGTTTTATACCATGTCGTATTATATTGGTTATGCATGATTAGGTAAATCTGATATTTCTTATGGACTGTACCTTTTGATTCTCTACTTCGTTATCTTGTATTATGCCATGCTTATTGTCTACTCATATACCCGCAAAGTCCGCCCGGACTCACCACCCCTGCTTCCCTTTTTGTTGTTTCAGATAGCAGGTAGTGGTATTGCTTGGAGCCAGAAGATGATCCAGTTGCCAGTCTCTCAGTCCCACCTTGTTGGTTTGGTTTAGCGTTTCTATTTCGGTATTGTGTTAGTTTTCCGTATTTCATTTGTTTATCAGTTATCGGATTGGTTTTGTTACTATTATTACAGAGACTATTGAGTTCTCGTGGTTGTGAGGTTCTTTATTGTTTAAGGTGGCTGAGTCATCCATTATTATTTTGTTTCGATATAAACTGCGTGGTTGTGTCTATTACTTATTATTTGTGATGCCAGCCGCTTATGGCTGAGCTATATTGGTGGAGATACTATGTATTATTGTCTCATATTGTCCGCCGTACAGGGGAGATGCTGCCCGATTTTCGAGGAAGCATGTGCCTCTGGGGGCGTGACAGCCTGAACCAGCGGTTAACCTCCGGTTCCAACAGCACTGAACCGCCGATTCCAACAGCACTGAACCGTCGGTTCAGTGCCGTTGGATGGTTTTTTATTTTTATTTTTTTTCTTTTTTCGACGAATGAGATCATTTGACCGTTTTTTGATCAATAGTTATGATTTAGTGACCGTTATGATCCGAACTCTATAAATAGGGAGCTCATTTCATCATTTTTATACACAACACAACTTCTCTTCTCTCAATCTCTAACTCTCAACTTCTCTTCGCGTTCTTCATTTTTCGACGATAATGGAAGGAGGTCACGGAGCTTCATCATCTCGATCTCGGAGGGAAAAAGAAATAGCATACGAGGATTCCAACCTTCAAATCCAATCCACCGATGATGAGACCAAGGCTCAGCCTAACGCCCTCCGATCCCCTAAACGCAAGGAAGTACCGATACGATTACTTCTAAGGTTCGGAAAAATCCTCCTTTAAAATCGTCTATTTTCACTAAACATTTTGAGAAGGTCATATTTCTGTCGGAAGAATTGCGTGCAAAATGCAAGTATTGCAATGCTTCCTACAAATTCCAAGCCAGCAGCGGCTATGGATCGTTGAAACGACATGTAGAAACGAAGCACCCGACGAAATATGGGCTTGACTGCTCTCAAATACAATTATCTAGATTTTCTAATGGTAGTGATACTGATTCTGGTTTATTTTTATATTCGGATAATAAATTAAGAGAATCATTAGCTAAATTTGTTTTCGTAGAACATCTTTCTTTTAGTTTTGGATCTAAATACACGTTTGAAGATTTTTGTAAAGAATCTCTTAATCCTGTTGCTAAACGTGTACCTAGGACTACACTTACTCATAAAATTAAAAGATTAGTAAAATAAGGAAAAAAGAATTTAATTGAAGATTTTAGTAAATTAAATAATAAAGTTTCTTTATATTCCGATATTTGGAGTGATCATTGGCAAACTCATTCTTATATGGGTGTAATATGTTATTGGATTGATAACTCTTGGATCCTCCAAAAAAGATTATCAGCTTATAGAGTTTTTGATGAATCACATATTGCTCATAACATTGCACAATTATTACACTTAATTTTAGAAGAATATAGATTGACTCATCAAATATTTTCAATATCATTAGACAATGCTAGTTCTATTACCGCTTCTATAGATGAACTAAAATTTATTTATCAACCTGTTATTGGTGGTTTATTTTTTCATATTCGTTGTGTTTTATGTGTTCAAGATGGATTAAAACTTTTACAAAATTATATTCAACCAATTAGAACCGTAATTTCATACTTATGGTCTCATCCATCTATGATAAAACAATGAGGTAGATTTTGTAAAGCTAATGGAATGCGACCTAAAAAATTTCCACGTGATCTTCTAACACGTTGGAATTCAACATATCAATTATTACAAGATTCTTTTCAATATAAAGATTTATTATGTTTATTTTTTACACAAAATAGTAATACAAATATATATTTATTTTCACGATAATGGAATATTTGTAGTAATATTTGTGAAATTTTAAAAGTTTTTAACGATGCAACTGAATAACTTTCTGGTGTTTATTATCCAACTGCTAATTTAACTTTAGTAATTTTTTGTAGTATAGTATTAATATTAAATGAACATGTAAATAATGAAACTTTAATTTTATATATATTAGCTATGAAAACTAAATGGAATTTTTTTTAATTTTATTTCTAAAATTTATTTAATTGCATTTGCTTTAGATCCTAGATTTAAATTAGAAGTTTTACAAGAAACGTTAACTTTATATTATGATGCTTTAATTCTTATTAAAGATTCTTCATTTCCGGATCCCGCTAATATTATATATAATATTAGAAATTATTTATATGATCTTTATAATCAATATTATGTTAAATATGGAACACAAACTAATATTTCTGAAACACAATAATCTACTACTACTAATTTAAAACTTACAAAAGCATAACTTTTATTAAAAGAACGGACGAAATGTCCACGAGGATCCTCAAGTTCCACACAGGAACTTGAGAATTATTTTACGACTTCTTTTAATGAAGCAGATAGGAAGACTTCGATATCTTGAAGTGGTGGTCACAGAAGGCTCAAAGCTTTCCCGTTTTCTCCGTGATCGCAAAAGAAATTTTAGCTTCTCCAGTGTCAACTGTTGCCGTGGAGCAGACGTTCAGTGCCGACGGCAACATGTTAGATGAACGACGATCAACTATGTCTCTCTACTCATTGGAAGCTCAAGAATTACTTGATGATTGGACCAGAGCCGAGAAGCGAATCCAAGGAAAGCAACTTTTAGAAAACGAAGTCGAAGAATTTGATACCGAAGGAACAAATACAACGGGAACGGGAGGAAATGGAAGTGAATGAGAAAGGGTAAAAATGTAAAAAATATAAAAGGGTAAAAATATAAAAGAACTACGTGGGCTTTGATTCCCCTACACCCTAAGAGGATATATAGGCAACTTATATAAGTGCAAGCCCTTTTTTAAATAAAATTTATTTTTTTAAAATTTTAATTTTAATTTTTTTAATATAATAATCTTTAACCGTGGCGAACCGTGAACCGGCGGTTCCGAACCGTGAACCGTAACCTGCTTGGGCGGTTAAGGTTAAAGGTCGACCTCTCACGAACCGTCGGTTCCGAACCGTCGAACCGTCGGTTCCAAACTGTGATCGGGTCTATTGTGTTGAAGATTTAAAAATTGATTATTTTCAATTTATACTATTGAATTCACTTATAAATATATACATATATTAAAAATATTTTCAAGAACCTATATATATAAATGGATGATCTTATCTAAGATCGTCAACTAATGAATTACTGATGAGCTATCTTATGTCTGCGTCTTTGAACGTCAAGAGGAGAAAAGGCATAGTTCAAGAAGTTCGCCGGTCTTGAAAAAGGAGAGGAACCAAGAGAGAGATTAAAATGGAAGTCAAGAGTATTTTGGTTCAATTACTCTGGTGTTCAATTTAGGCTCTGGCATGTAAGGGAAATGAAAAGTGGAATGATGAGAGTAGGTTGATGTTCGCGTATAGGTGTTAATGTATATTGGCTTAATGGATGTGGACTTTTTTTATACAATAATAATTGGGAGAGTGAAAATGTGAGAGTGAAAATCATAGTGAATGACGTGGTACCTTGCATGTACTATCTCCGACGGATTCACCGTGTCCCCTAGGGTATAGTTTGATTCGGAGCGGCGGCCGAAGGACGCCGATGGTATCCAAACGATAATCGGATGTGTACATATAAAATGTCACGTCATGCCATCTCATTCACTATGATTTTTACTCTCCTATTTTTACTCTCCCTATTGCTCCTTTTTATAATACTACTAGAATTGTATTCTCTTGTTATTAACGTCATGTCACAGAAAAAGAAATGTCTCATCGTTTGTATCTAATTGGTATGATACCGTTCATATCTTGTATCTTTTATAATTATACTGTGCCCTAACAATCCATAGGAGATAACAATTATGATAACGAGAGTCCCTTGGGCCTGAGTGTTTGGCCCATTAATCTTAATAAGAGCCCAATCAAAAAGACTAATCTGGGGAACCAAGAGAGACTAATTCCTGAGTTGGATGGGCAAGGCCGGATATAGCCGAGCAAACAGTGCAATCGGGGGGGAACTGAGCAGAACGTGGGACAAAACACTGAATTAGCAAGTTGAGCCTCTGAAGTCGGATGGATGGACTGGAGATGAGTTGGGCACTGAGTCAGGGTATTGAGCCTTTGGAGTCGGATGGATCGACTGGAGGTGAATCGAGCATTGAGCCGGGCCTGAGTCCCTGGAATCAGGTGGGTCAATTAGAGGTGAACCGAGCATTGAGTCAGGGATCGAAGCGGGTGTCGAATCTTCCTTTGTAGGCAAATTGAGTGGGTACATTACAATGAACTCCCAACTTCCAATTGAACAGGATTATTGGTGATTTCCAACGACATGGAAGGCTCCCGTTTCGCTCTCAGCATTAAAGGATATGTGATTTGAGTATTATGAAAAAAATTAGATAACATTAAAATTTACTTATTAAAATAGTGAAGATATTTTGAAGGTGAGATGGGTGCGACAGGCCGAACCGTTTTAATTCAGTCGATACGTAATGTTTCCGGATGCGTGCATGGAAGGAAACAATGAGGATCGGTATACACAAAGTTGTCCTGTGTCCTTTCCTATCTAATTAAGTAGAGAGGCTGCAGGAGTTACGAAAGCTCCGTGAAGTTGTGAAAAGCTCCGAGATATGATATTTCTGCACATGGTTGAGACTCTTACATCCTGTTTCATGGAAGTTTTTCCTGGGGCTATGGTGCAGTGGTAGGACAACTAATTACTATCTCAGGTATCTATTGTTCGATCCCTAACTACGACATATTTTATAGGAATTTTTCCTCCAAATGGGACGCGAAACCTGAGACACTGGACTTCTAAACCGTCCACCGCGAGTTATTCTAGTGACCGATAGAAAATTTTTATAAGACCGAATCGGTCATCCCAAATTTATCTGCTCCAACATTTGATGTTATTGCTAATTTTCCGAGATGAGTTCAAAGTGGTGTTCGGATAAGGGTAGAAAATTTCAATGCGTAAAATCACATTGACTCCATAGGACACCCTTTTGATATGAACTAAGAGAGTGTTTGGGAGAGCTTCTGCTAGTTGCTTTTTAGATTCTAGCTACATAGAAGCACTTTTGAGTGTTTGTGAATACCAGATTCTGCTTTAACTTCTATAACTTTTAGCCAAAAGCTGGAAGCAAGAATTTGATGTTTTTTTCTGCTTCTGCTTTTTTGCTTATGGTCTAAAATTAAAAGTAGACATTTATACCCTTAATAATTTATCATTTTACATAATTGCCACCATAGTTTTAAATAAAATTTTATATTTTCATATAATTTATATATTCATAATTTTTTTAATAAATTTTTATAAATTTATATAAATTTGTCATTTTTTATATTTATATTTTTATTAATTATATATTTTTAAACATATATATTATTAAAAAAATTAATTTTGATATAATATTCAAAATATAATAATAAATATATAAAACATTATTGATGGTGTATCAAAATTATATTTGGATAATTAAAAATAATAATTTATATAGCTTAAGGATATTGTTGTCATTTAACTAAAAATTAAGCTTGGAAGCAATTATTCACCAAACACTCAAACTTTACCTTGTATAAGCTTTTAGCTTCTATTTCCAAACACTTCATGTTTTAGCTTCTCACTGACTTCAAGATAATCTCTATAAGAATCACTTTTCAAGAAGTAAAAGTTTTCCCAAACACTCCCTAAGTCATGACTGTTATCCAAGTAGCTACCGCTAACCTATAGCAATTATACTAATAAAAACAATAATGAATTAGTAACAATTGAAATTGGGTTGACTAATTCGACCCTATAAAAAATTTTCGATTGACCATCAGGATAAATTGAGGAGCACTCACAACGGACATAACGGACGATCTAAAAGTCTAACATCTCATAATTAGACATCCCATTAAATATGTTATAACTGAGGATTGAATTGCGGATACGTAAATGATAACTTGACATCTTTTCATTGTACCATAGCCTCGACGCACAATAAAATGAGACAAATAATTTTTTATTATTATTTGAATGGTAGCAGCTACCTAGCAGTTTTTTTAACATAATATCCAGTTCTTATGAGTTGATGAATCCTTGGATGGATGATTCAACCCCACATTTAGCTCACAAGTAAATTCGGGAGGTATAGTGGCTCCTGATGTATCAGTCCAGCATGGTAACATCACTAGTAGTTCAATCGTCTAATTAAGTGTCTTACATGGAAATTGAATCCTAATTGTTTGGGAATAGAGGCGGAGCTACCCCTCCCCCCTCCAAAAAAAAAAAAATATCCAAATATGAAATTTCTGTCTCGGTCATAACTTGAAAATTATCATGTCTCTTACCACCCCACTGAATCTTGGGGATAGCAGCTACATGAAAGTAGCTAAATGTATAGTACCACATGGTGTTGATCACATAGTTTTTTAAGTCAATTGAAGTTGAAAGTCTCATTAAGATCAAATTTCTAATGTGAAAAATCATCCACATGGTCACACCCAAGAGAGATGAACTATTCCTAAAGAGAATTCAAGTTATAGCAGTCGACAATTTATCAAAGGACGTATCCAACTATTCATAATTACCGAAAGGAGTACCATGGTTTCTATTATACCAAAGGGCGCATCCCATATAGTGAAGTTACTTTTATACCCCTCCCGCCAAAGAATGGCTTTATCAAACACATTTTCGAGACAACCGAACCACTTTATCAATAAAATATTAATTTATGGATGGGTAGCAGTGGAAATTTTCTCCGTTCTCTCTCAGCGCAACAACGTAAATGGAAGTCCTTCATTTCGGATAAAAGCTCACTCTCAACCTCTCTCAGCGCAAGAACTCGCCTTCTTGCAGTCCTACGTGCCCTAGCTGTGATATAGTCGCGAGCTCATCCCCCGAATCCCTGCGGACAACCAAAACCTAGGCATTGCTCGAAAGCGTTTCTGTGTGATCCTGAGGTGGGTTTTTGTGTTAACGTTGAAGTGGAGACTGATCGGCATAATACACCAAGGGGTTAGGGTTTCTGCACGTTGGATTTATTTGATAATGTCAGGCAAAAGGTCTGTAGGTGGTTCAACGTCTTCTTCCTTGGCATTATCCACCAAGGTATGTTAGCGATATGCTTAGGTCAAACCAGCATTGTTTGTCAACATGTTTAAAATTATTTTGCTGAATAAATTTGTACTGTATATAAACTGTAGGATTCAGATGACATTGGACAAAAATTACGTTGGTGCAGTGTTTTAGGCCACTTTAAACAATTTTTTGAAGAATTTGACATTTTAAATGATCGACACATTGCGAAGATCAAAGGGTCGCCTTTCAGTTTTTTCCTGGACATACAAGAATTGCAGCATATCCGTGAAATTTTGGTTAATATATTTGAAAGTTGGGATTCAACCTCGCAAGGTTTTAAATTCTCAGGTAATAGTTTTAGTTATGAATTGTAGATAATATCTATAGTATCTATAGTAAGATAAGACAGTAATATAGATGGCCTGAAATGATTAGTTTTTGATAAAGTTTAATCATTTCAGTTTAGGGCTACTGAGGGACTGAAGTGAAAATGACTTCAGGCCCTCGGTAGGCCTGAAATAAAATCATTTCAGGCCTACCGAGGGCCTGAAGTTAATTTAGTTCAGGCCCTCGGTAGGCCTGAAATGAATACATTTCAGGCCCACCTCGGGCCTGAAATGAATTCATTTCAGGACCTCGTCGGGCCTGAAATGTATTCATTTCAGGCCCTCGTCGGGCCTGAAATGTATTCATTTCAGGCCCTCGTCGGGCCTGAAATGTATTCATTTCAGGCCCTCGTCGGGCCTGAAATGTATTCATTTCAGGCCCTCGTCGGGCCTGAATTGAATTCATTTCAGGCCCACGTCGGGCCTGAATTGAAATCATTTCAGGCCCAACGTGGAATAATTTCAAGCCTATATTCTTGATGATAACTAAATATTGTAATTGTTTCAGGTGTACCGGTTGCGTTCTCCAGACGAGATGTTGCTTTGATACTGGGTATAGTGGACCGTGGTGTTTCGGTCCCTATTAATTCAACTAAAGCATCGGGTGACCTCTATCGTACTTACTTCTCAAAAGAAAAACAACCTACAAGAACAAGACTTGAGGAATTACTTAAACATTTTTCTAAAAGTGTTGAATCAGAGGATGATGTGTTATTAGTGTGTAAATTTTATATTTTGTATATATTTGTTTGTGTTTTATTTTCGTCTAGTACATATAAGGTTCCTCTAGGTCTTGTAGATATAGTAGATGATTATGACAATCTAGGTAGATTCAATTGGGTAGAAGCTATCCATCAATTTTTGTCTCCACAAATACCTAAGATTGGGGACTTATTTTCATCAACTCAGGGAAACGAGAGCACCACCAACCTCCCTTACCTAAAGGGATTTGCAGGGCTTTTGGCAGTGAGTAGAATTAGCTTGTTAAATTTTATAATATTTTGATGTCATTAATGTATTTGGCTGCAAAAATTTGTGTAGGCATGGTTTTTGGAGCATGTACCAATTCAAAAATCATTCAATGTTGAAAGGCCCCGAATAAATAAGTGGAGGAATATTCCTTCGCATATTAGTAGGGTGAGGGGCCTTGTCGACCGACTCTCGTCCGAAGAGGTAATTATTCTTAAATGTGATTTATCTGAGTTAGATAGAGAGGTAGTAACATTTGTGTACTTCGTAATTGACAGGTTATTGTTGAATTAATTCCTACCCTACATGAGAACACATTGTTTGAGAAGCTTGATATCGGTGATGACATACCACGGCCAATGGAGACATCAGAAGGAGATGTTAGGCTATGTGGTGAATGCATTCTTAAGGACAACCGAATCAAGGAGCTAACAGAGGAGAATATATGTTTGAATGAAAGGGTTAAGGAATTACTTTCAATTATTGAAAAAAAAGGCATGGAGGGTCAAGAAAGCTATCCTGTAGTCGATCCTCTTTCTGATCCAGTATCTTGTACACCAAGGAGAGGACGTGACCGAACTCGGTATGATTACAGGGATACTCCAATTGACAGTCCAGTATGGCACCAGCTTTTACCTAAGGGGAAGCGGGACAGGAAACAAATATCAATTGTTATGGACAAGGGAAAAAGGAAACTTAGTGAGGAGGATATGGATGAAGCAAGAGGAAACATTTACGATGTAATGGAAGTCATGTCTGAAGAAGACATAGAGGAGGAAACAAGAAGAACCTCCGAACTATACAAAACGAGGCAACAAGGCATTGATGTAAGTGTGTTAATTTCATTTAAAATACATCAATTGTATTGAATTTGGTCAATAATTAGTTTGGGCTAAATAAATTTTATTGATGTAGTTTGTGAAGAAACATTTTATGAATACAAAGAAGAAAAATAAAGATAAAGAAGTGGTCTACCTGATAAATAGATTGGAGAATCTAAAGTAAGTTACAAAATATTATAGTTTAGGTTAGTTTTTATATATTCTCTTATGTAATATATAATCATATCAATTTACATGACAGGTTGGCAAATGAATTTATCTGGGAGGATGCACCCTTTGCTTTGAATTTGCATTCATTCTTACAAATCCTCAATGGAGAGGTTTTTACAAAAGGCGAGGTCATTGATGCCTTTTGTAAAATTTTATTTAGAGGAGCATCCGCATGTGGTAGGCCATACAACAAGTCAATATATTGTTCAACCTTCTTCACAGTAAGTGATGTATATTAATTAAACAGATATATTGTACAAGACCTAATATTATGATATGGGTATTATTAATTTTGTGAATGCATATTTGTAGGCATCAATCAGATCGTCAAGAAAGATTTCCCTGCAACAAGTGATGAAGACTGATATGCTTGAACAAGGGTTTAGATTTATTTTAATCCCTTTGTGCAGTGATAATACACACTTTCACTTGTTGGCGGTGGATACAGAATCCATGACTTTTAATCATTTTAATTCTCTTGCTAGTGGTCATAAATATAAGCATGAATTTGACACAGCGGTGAGCTACCTTCCTTTATTCTTATATATGGTCATCATTTTGTCTAAAATGTCATTGATGGTGATTAATAAATTCATGATATGTTTGACAGGTAAAAGAACTTAAACAATATACTCGCGAGGAACTTACGGCTATTCATCCGTATCTACAAAGTCATCATCCCTTGGACAAATGACCCTCCGTCAGACAAAAATGTCCCCAACAAGAACATAGGTAACTAAATGAGGAAGAACTTTCTTATTTTTTAAAATAAGAAAGTATTTTATAAACCCACTTATTGAAATCTAAAAAAGTGTTTGTTAATTTCAGCGTGGACTGTGCCTTCTTTGTCATGCAATATGTTCGATGTCTCCTATATGATGAGAAGATGGATTTCAAACAAGGAGACATGAGTAGAATCAGATTTGAGCTGACAGTTAATATTCTGAGAGACATGTTTTGTAAAACTTGAGATAATCTGAAAACTGTATTGGTGATGTAAAAATCCATTGCTGTTGATTGACATCCATTTGTATGGAAAAATCTCCTTATGTGGATGTTGTTATGATTATGTAGATGTTGTTATTCTATATAATATATTGTCAACAAAAACAAAACAATTGGGTGATGTTTATTCAAATCCAGTTGTTGCACTGTTGTGTGCCAAGTGATACGGTCAGATATAATAACTGATAATGCACTGTTGTGTGCCAGTTGCTGCACTGTTGTGTGCCAAATGATCTATTCTGTCACATCTTGTAGGTAAATATAGATTATTATTCTAAAAATCATTATATAATCTAATCAACAATATATATTATATAAATCAGATATAGGAAAACCTATAGGATGATATATTCTGTCACTGTTGGGTTATGCACTGTTTTGAGCAAAACCCACTGATGGAACTAAACTAAACCTATAGGTTTGGAAAAAATTATAATTTGATGTTTCGGACACCTAATCTACATTCTTCAACCTCAACCCAAACTACTGATAATGGATTTTCAGAAATCCAGATATGGGAGGGCCATCAGTGGGTTTTGCTCAAAACCCACTGATGGAACTAAACTAGCCCTATAGCTTTGGAAAAATTTATAATTTGAGGTTTCCGACACCTAAAATACTTTCTAGAACCTCAACCCTAACTACTGATAATGGATTTTCAGAAATCCAGATATGGGAGGTCCATCAGTGGGTTTTGCTCAAAACCCACTGATGGAACTAAACTACAACTATACTTTGGAGAAAATTATAATTTGAGGTTTCCGACACCTAAAATACTTTCTCCAACCTGATCCCTAACTGTTGATAATTTTTTTTCATTAATCCAGATATGGGATGTCCATCAGTGGGTTTTGCTCAAAACCCACTGATGGAACTAAATTACACCTATAGGTTTGGAAAAAATTATAATTTGATGTTTCCGACACCTAAAATACTTTCTCCAACCTCATCAATGGGTCCTTCAGTGGAGTTGAGGTGTTACAAACCTCAAATTATAATTTCAGGCCCAACGTGGGCCTGAAATACATTTATTTCAGGCCCACGGTGGGCCTGAAAGAAGACAATTCAGGCCCAGCGTGGGCCTGAAATAAAAATATTATTTGAGGACCACCCTTAACCATATAATATTTTGACTTCATCCCCCAAGTTGGATTACATATTTTATCCCTAAACCCTAAAATACTCTCTCCAACCTCACCCCTAAATACTGATAATGGTTTTGTAGAAATCCAGATATGGGAGGTCCATTTGTGGGTTTTCAGCAAAACCCACTGATGGAAATAAACTAGACCTATAGCTTTGAAAAAAATTATCATTTGAGGTTTAGGACACCTAAAATACTTTCTCCAACCTCAACCCTAACTACTGATAATGGTTTTTCAGAAATCCAGATATGGGAGGTCCATCAGTGGGTTTTGCTGAAAACCCACTGATGGAACTAAACTACACCTATAGGTTTGGAAAAAATTATAATTTGAGGTTTCCGACACCTAAAATACTTTCTAGAACCTCAACCCTAACTACTGATAATGGATTTTCAGGAATCCAGATATGGGAGGTCCATCAGTGGGTTTTGCTCAAAACCCACAGATTGAACTAAACTACACCTATAGGTTTGGAAAAAATTATAATTTGATGTTTCTGACACCTAAACTACTTTCTAGAACCTCAACCCTAACTACTGATAATGGATTTTCAGAAATCCAGATATGGGAGGTCCATCAGTGGGTTTTGTTCAAAAACCACTGATGGAACTAAACTACACCTATAGTTTTGGAGAAAATTATAATTTGAGGTTTAGGACACCTAAAATACTTTCTCCAACCTCATCCCTAACTGTTGATAATGTTTTTCACAAATCAAGATATGGGAGGTCCATCAGTAGGTTTTGCTCAAAACCCACTGATGGAACTAAACTAGCCCTATAGCTTTGGAAAAATTTATAATTTGAGGTTTCTGACACCTAAAATACTTTCTAGAACCTGAACCCTAACTACTGATAATGGATTATCAGAAATCCAGATATGGGAGGTCCATCAGTGGGTTTTGCTCAAAACCCACTGATGGAACTAAACTACACCTATAGGTTTGGAAAAAAATTATAATTTGAGTTTCTGACACCTAAAATACTTTTAGAACCTCAACCCTAACTACTGATAATGGATTTTCAGAAATCCAGATATGGAGGTCCATCAGTGGGTTTTGCTCAAAACCCACTGATGGAACTAAACTAGCCCTATAGCTTTGACAAATTATAATTTGAGGTTTCTGAACCTAAAATAGTTTCTAGCACTCAACCCTAACTACTGATAATGGATTTTCAGAAATCCAGATATGGGAGGTCCATCAGTGGGTTTTGAGCAAAACCCACTGATGGAACTAAACTACACCTATAGCTTTGGAAAAAATATAAATTTGAGGTTATGGACACCTAAAATACTTTCTCCAACGTCATCCCTAACTGTTGATAATGGTTTTTCAGAAATCCAGATATGGGAGGTCCATCAGTGGGTTTTGGCAAAACCCACTGATGGAACTAAACTACACCTATAGCTTTGGAAAAATTATAATTTAGGTTATGGACACCTAAAATACTTTCTCCAACCTCATCCCTAACTGTGATAATATTTTTCAGAAATCCAGATATGGGAGGTCCATCAGTGGGTTTTGGCAAAACCCACTGATGGAACTAAACTACACCTATAGCTTTGGAAAAAATATAATTTGAGGTTATGGACACTAAAATACTTTCTCCAACCTCATCCCTAACTGTTGATAATGTTTTCAGAAATCCAGATATGGGAGGTCCATCAGTGGGTTTTGAGCAAAACCCACTGATGGAACTAAACTACACCTATAGCTTTGGAAAAAATATAAATTTGAGGTTATGGACACCTAAAATACTTTCTCCAACCTCATCCCTAACTGTTGATAATGGTTTTTCAGAAATCCAGATATGGGAGGTCCATCAGTGGATTTTGAGCAAAACCCACTGATGGAACTAAACTACACCTATAGCTTTGGAAAAATTATATATTTTAGGTTATGGACACCTAAAATACTTTCTCCAACCTCATCCCTAACTATTGATAATGGTTTTTCAGAAATCCAGATATAGGAGATCCATCAGTGGGTTTTGAGCAAAACCCACTGATGGAACTAAACTACACCTATAGCTTTGGAAAAAATATAAATTTGAGGTTATCGACATCTAAAATACTTTCTCCAACCTCATCCCTAACTGTTGATAATACTTTCTCCAACCTAAAATACTTTCTCCAACCTCATCCCTACTTTCTCCAACCTATAGCTTTATTTCAGGCCCACCTCGGGCCTGAAATATCTTTATTTCAGGCCCACGTTGGGCCTGAATGGGCCTGAAATAAAGATATTTCAGGCCCAAGGTGGGCCTGAAATAAAGATATTTCAGGCCCATAGTGGGCCTGAAATACATTTATTTCAGGCCCACCTTGGACCTGAAATAAAAACATTTCAGGCCCACAGTGGGCCTGAATTAAATATTATTTGAGGACCACCCTTAATCATATAATATTTTGACCTCTTCCCCCAAGTTGGATTACATATTTTATCCCTAAAGCCTAAAATACTTTCTCCAAACCTCACCCCTAACTACTGATAATGGTTTTGTAGAAATCCAAATATGGGAGGTCAGCAAAACCCACTGATGGAACTAAACTAGACCTATAACTTTGAACAAAATTATAATTTGAGGTTTCGGACACCTAATCTACATTCTCCAACCTGAACCCTAACTACTGATAATGGTTTTTCAGAAATCCAGATATGGGAGGTCCATCAGTGGGTTTTGCTTAAAACCCACTGATGGACCTCCCATATCTGGATTTCTGAAAACTATTATCAACAGTTAGGGATGAGGTTGGAGAAAGTATTTTAGGTGTCCATAACCTAAAATATATAATTTTTCCAAAGCTATAGGTGTAGTTTAGTTCCATCAGTGGGTTTTGCTCAAAACCCACTGATGGACCTCTCATATCTGGATTTCTGAAAAACCATTATCAACAGTTAGGGATGAGGTTGGAGAAAGTATTTTAGGTGTCCATAACCTCAAATTTATATTTTTTCCAAAGCTATAGGTGTAGTTTAGTTCCATCAGTGGGTTTTGCTCAAAACCCACTGATGGACCTCCCATATCTGGATTTCTGAAAAACTATTATCAACAGTTAGGGATGAGGTTGGAGAAAGTATTTTAGGTGTCCATAACCTAAAATATATAATTTTTCCAAAGCTATAGGTGTAGTTTAGTTTCATCAGTGGGTTTTGCTCAAAACCCACTGATGGACCTCCCATATCTGGATTTCTGAAAAACCATTATCAACAGTTAGGGATGAGGTTGGAGAAAGTATTTTAGGTGTCCATAACCTCAAATTTATATTTTTTCCAAAGCTATAGGTGTAGTTTAGTTCCATCAGTGGGTTTTGCTCAAAACCCACTGATGGACCTCCCATATCTGGATTTCTGAAAAACTATTATCAACAGTTAGGGATGAGGTTGGAGAAAGTATTTTAGGTGTCCATAACCTAAAATATATAATTTTTCCAAAGCTATAGGTGTAGTTTAGTTCCATCAGTGGGTTTTGCTCAAAACCCACTGATGGACCTCCCATATCTGGATTTCTGAAAAACCATTATCAACAGTTAGGGATGAGGTTGGAGAAAGTATTTTAGGTGTCCATAACCTCAAATTTATATTTTTTCCAAAGCTATAGGTGTAGTTTAGTTCCATCAGTGTGTCTTGCTGACCTCCCATATCTGGATTTCTACAAAACCATTATCAGTAGTTAGGGGTGAGGTTTGGAGAGAGTATTTTAGGGTTTAGGGATAAAATATGTAATCCAACTTGGGGGATGAAGTCAAAATATTATATGGTTAAGGGTGGTCCTCAAATAATATTTAATTCAGGTCCACGGTGGGCCTCAAATGTTTTTATTTCAGGTCCACGGTGGGCCTGAAATAAATGTATTTCAGGCCCACTATGGGCCTGAAATATCTTTATTTCAGGCCCGACGTGGGCCTGAAATAATGATATTTCGGGTCCTCAGTAAATTTGTGAAAATCATCCGAGGGCCTGAAATATTTGATAAAAAACAAATTCCTCTAATCCCTCTAATTTTCAGGTTGATTTGTGGAAAATCAGATAAATATTTGAGAATTAAAAATTTCCTTTTAATTTTGATATGTGTTATATATTTGAAATACAAAAAATATACCTAAGTTATTTGTAAAATATCTGTAAAAAAAAAGTTACCGTTTAGGGCCTGAAATCCTCTATTATCAGGCCCAGCAGTTAGTGAGCTATATAGGGTCCTTGGGTCCCTAGTGGTAAGCAATCGTCTCGTAGATCATGATTTGTTGCCTATAGCTTTGAAGTTAGCGTGCTTACCTCCATTGGAGTTGTGGTGGCCGACATCCTCTTCATCGGACTAGTGAAAGGTACGTAACAAAATTTTTTGTTTTTTTCATTTCAGTGTAGTTTTTGCTTCTGACCTAGGGTTACCGATTGTTGCCACTCAATGACCGAATGTGAGGATACCCTTGACGAACGAAATCTAAGTGTCATTTTTGCATCAGTTTCGCATAATTTTTGTTTGATGGTTCCTAAGTTCGGGATGGCTCCGAAAAGATCATCTTCAAAGGAAGCTGCTGCTAAAAATTCAAAGAAACATCAAGGTCCTGGGAGAAGTCATTGGAAAAAACAACAACCACAACGAAAAATCAAATTGCCAAACCAGTATATGAGTTTTGCCAACAGAGGTCGAACTAAACGAATGAACAGGAAAAGTATCCTTTGCCATTTCAAAAATTTTATAGATTCTGTTCCACCCACACCAGCACAAGAACAATTGCTTCGACAAACACCCTTTTCATGGGTCCTCGACCTCCCCACTAGTTCTTGTGTAAGACCTCAGGTTCAAAATATGTTTGATAATTGGGATGAAGAAGAAAAGAGCTTTGTGTTCCATGGGAAAAAACTCAATTTCACAAAGGTTGACCTATCACTTATTCTAGGGCTACCTGACAATGGAGAGGTAATCCAACTTGATTTCAATGAGGCCTCTAGCCCACTGTACAAGGAATATTTTGAAGATTCCAGTTGTTCTGCAAAGCATTTGGAGAAACTGATAATGAAGTCTACATCCAATGACAAGCTGTACTGTCAGATGTATATACTGTATTTTTTTTCCACAGTTCTTTTTTGTGGTACAAGCAGCACACTTCCCATTCCAGCAATGTCACTCATTGATTGCGTTGATGATTTTGACAATCTACCAAACTATAATTGGTGCAATGCTCTGTACAATTTCATGGCTCCTCAGTTGGAAGCCATTGGAAAGGAGGTCACATTGACGCGTACAACACATGTAGGTGATACAAGCCAACCGGCCAAGGCTCCCTTGCTCAAGGGATTTCCAAATATTTTGGCTGTAAGTTAGAGTGCATCTGCCTGCTAATATATGATATGATGGATACTAATTACTGAATATAATCATGTTGCAGGTTTGGGTTACTGAACATATTAGTATTGCTGCTCCTCATCATCCTCATAGATTGCCAAGAATTCTTCGGTGGAATTGGCCTAAGGCTCATGTAGAGAGTATCAAAAGGATGATCGACCGTGTGCCAACAAATTTAATTCTGGTTGATTTAATCCCATTTGATATAGAACTGGATTTAGTATCTCACTACTCTCCTCCAACTGAAGCACTTGAGGTACACAGTGAGGTATTAAAGCAGGCAACCGAAGGAAGCCAGGCTGCAGAAGATAGACTACAGGCCTTAGAGAAGGAAAGCTGCAATGAATGTATACAAAAGCAAGAACATATTGATACCTTACAGCAACAATTAAATGTAGCTCTTAAAAGTTTGGAGGATGTAAAAATTGAGTTGGCAACAGCCCTCAGGGACAAGGATCAAATAAATGCTCAGAGCCATAGACTACTTGCTGAAAAGGATTCCCTGGTCAAAGAAAAAGATGAAATAATTGCTCAGAATGAGACAATAATTGCTGATAAGGATTCCCAGCTTAAGGAGAAAGATGATCAGTTGAAAAGAATGATAGTTGATCAAGATATAATCAAAGATAAGCCTGACGAGACAATCCGACAACTGAGTATACAATTAGAAAGCAAAGGCTCAGATGACCCTCAGCCACTTCCAAAAAAATAAAATTAACTCAGGTAAGACCACCCAACGAGGACAAAGGCAAAGAAAAAGAAATTGTTCAGGATGAGGACGAGGATGAGGGAGAGGATGAAGCTGAAGATGAGGAGGCTCCTGCCCAATCAATGTCACAATCTACATCGCAAACAACACAATCTGCAACCTCTACTCAAACAAATTTATCTGATCAACAAGTTGCTAAAGGGAAAGAACTCCAAAAGGTCAAAAGCAACATCTTGAAGAAAGCCAAGGCATTTTTTAAGAAGAATAAAGATGCGGAGATTGCAGAAACATTATTAAAGCTTAGTAAATTAAAGTGAGTTAGTTGCTATTGCGGTTGCATCTATTTGTAAAACAATGATGGTTATTGTCATTCATTAATAAAATTTATTCATTCACTTTTAAATAAGGTGCTTACATTATGTTGATGTAGGTATCAATTGCAACCAGTATGGTCCAATGGGACCTTTACATTAGATATGCAATCATTTTTGACAATATTTGATTGGAATGACTACACCTCCGGGGATTGCATAAATACTTACTGGACTATTATTGTAAATGAAACCAAATCCTGTAACTCACCTTACCACCCCTCCATAATCTGTGGGGTGGGTTTTGAGGTAAGTAAATTAGCAACTTGGTTTATGTTTATTTTATAGGATTGAGTCAACTAACACTTCTTTTTTAATAAACATAGAAATTGTTTGAGGTGATACATGCTGCAGCATTTGAACAAACAATTGCTACTGATACTGTTAAATCCGACATTTTTATTCTACTGCAGAAAATTTTTCAGAAAACACCCTAGGGTGTACGGGCTCTTAGACAGAATTTTAAGGAGTTAAATAGAATAAAACCAAACCTTAAAGGGGCTGTTTGTGAAAATATTCAAATATAGGGGTGATCTGGCAATTAGAAGGAAATTGGTTGGACTAAAGTGTAAAATTCCCACTACTTAAGTCACCTTCACCGCCGATTGTAGCAACCTTCGCCCGCGTGCCCTAGCTGCAGCCGCTTTCGCCCGATCGAAGTCGACGCCACCATCATCTCCGTCGCCTTCCACCTCTCCGGCGAACCCCATCCTTGGAATCGAGCAAGGAGCTGAGCCCCGATTCCTCTTCTTCCCACAACTTGCGTGCCACTGTCGTGTCTCAGCGACTGTTTCCTCCACCTCGTGTCTCAGCGGAGCAAGAGGGGCAGTCATGGCTGATCCGAAGGTTGGCTGGTGGAGGTATCAAGAATCCCTTCTTTAGGATCGATCTGCTCACCAGATCAGGAAGAGAAGGAGTTGTGCAAGCCGGCGAAGGGGTTCGTCTAGGTCAGACATTGGAATTGAAGCTAGGTAAGTCTGAGTTCCTTTGACTTGTTTCCCTTGGATCAACTCGATCTGGGGCTCTAATGGTGATACCACTTGTATCCTAATCTAGGAATTGCTCCAGTTCTTCCCTGTGGGATTGGGCGCGCGATTCCTTGGAAGGGAGTTAGGCTTCTTCAAGGAAAGATTGTGTTCGTATCAACACAGGTAAGGTTATGTGCTTGTATCGATATTGGGAATGGCTAGGTGGTAGATTTGCTGATTTTGCCTATCCTTGATCAGTTTATGAGCTATTGATTGGAGCTTGAACTTTGTCTGTGGAGAAATTGTGGTGATTCCAGTTTGGTCTGGAATTTGTGGTCTTAGCTCGGTTGGAGAAGCTGTGAAGTTTGAGGGATTCCTATTGCATAAGGTGATCGCTAAATCCCTACTCAACTCTGCTTGTTCTGTTATTTCTGCCATAATCTGAGCTATTTGACTCGGCTTTGGGTGGTTGCCATTCGAAATTAGGCTCTAAGGTGAATGGGTTTTTCTTTGTGGATATGCTACTGAATGGGTAGATCTTAGTGTTTGTATTTGGGGTTAACCTAGACCTAAATCTTAATTACGTGGGGTAATTGGGAAAACCTTTCATTTAATTATAGGAGATTGAATGAAAAGGAAATGATTCGGTAAACCGGATTAATTAGCTAGTTGTTATTTGTGCAATAGTTAATTGAAAACATCCTTGATACAGGAGCTTGATCGGATTTATTGCTACTTATTTGGACGGAAGGTTCTTACTTGATACAGACTACTCCTACTTTGAGGCGGGTACCCTTTGACTTATCTTTATGATATTGTCATCGTGTTATGCATAGACTGTTATAGATAGCAGTAAGATCATACGCTATCCCTGTTTATTATGCCTGTTCTAGATACTTGTTAATTATCCCTAGTTATTATGCCTGTCCTGGATACTTGTTAGTTATCCCTGAGTTATTATGCCTGTTCTGGATACTTGTTAGTTATCCCTGAGTTATTATGCATGTTCTGGATACTTGTTAGTTATCCCTGAGTTATTATGCCCGTCCTGGATACTTGTTAGTTATCCCTGAGTTATTATGCCTGTTCTGGATACTTGTTAGTTATCCCTGGGTTATTATGTCTGTTCTGGATACTTGTTAGTTATCCCTGAGTTATTATGCCTGTCCTGGATACTTGTTGGTTATCCCTGAGTTATTATGCTGCTAGTTCCATACAGTCTCAGGTATTGTCATATCTATATGTATGCTTAGGGATCGTGATGTATCTCTTGCACTTGACATTGAGGGATCAGTAGTTTCCGGCCAGTATACCTTGTAGGTTAACTGTATTTCCTGTTATAAGATTTCAGACTGAGATTTAGTATACTGAGGACTTGGGGAGGGAGGTATGTGTATCTATCATACACCATCCTTGCATTATTGCATGCCGGCGATCAGCGACTCCCTTGTGGTTGAGCCTAATCGTCTTCCGGCACATGATATGCACACACGACCACTCATGGGTTAGTGGATACCGCTGGGTGTGTGCATTTGCTCTGTATTGCTCCGCTCGTCCGCTCAGGGGTAGTGGTTTCGGAGCGTGGTAGCAAGCAGGGATCCCTTCTCTACCCATAGACCAGAGAAGATGAGAGAGATATCTCCCCCATATATACATGGGGCGGAGCGATAGCTCCACCAGCATCCTGTCCTCTCGGTCACTCAGGAGCAGTGATGGCAGAGTACGGACAGTGTCACAGCTCTACCCACTCGGCCGACACAGTATCGCCTGTCTTGGTGGCTTGACTGGAGTTAGGGGGTGACCATGGCATTGCACCATGTGCATATTTTGCATCGTGCATTGTTTGCTGCACTTGATTGCTGCACTTGTTTGACATGCATATTCTGGAGACTTGTTATCTGAGATTATATGTCTATTGATATTCCCTTGGTACTTATTATCCTCTTTTCAGGTTAGAGGGATTCTGGTATGTATCTTTATTCAGTATCTTCAGTATACCCTTTCCTATTGTTCATATGAGGTTGTATCAGCGTAGACTTCTATTGTTATTATAACATACTATGCATATCTATTGGGTATTCGCTGAGTTTATGGACTCACACCGTTGCCATATGTTTTTATTTCAGGTTGAGATACTTGGAGTCCCCAGAAGAGCCCAGCAGCCAGTCCCTACCCATCGCGATGACATGGTTTCGTTTTGTACTTTATAGTGTGTTGTTTTATAATTCTTTAGGCGATATGTATATGTCGTATGTGTCGTGAGCCCTAAGGGGTTGTTGTATTTGTTGTTTCGTCATAAGTCGGACCGGTCCGCAGTCAGGTAAGATTTACTTAGTTGTCGTGTGTTTTTATATTGTGTCTATCTATATTTTGAGGTCTGAGGCCAATTAAACTGCGTGGTCATGTTCTGTGTATGTGTAAATTGTCCGCCGGACAAGGGAGGTGCTGTCCGATTTTATATTGGATCAGCGGCTCCTGGGTCTCGGGGCGTGACAGATACAAATAAGCCAATTAGATATATCTTCTGTCCTCTAAATAATGCAGATGATCACTGACATCTATTGATTATTGACCTGGAGGAAAGTAGTTTCCTTTATTATAATTCTCTCGGCGCCACAGAAGGGTACACAGCCAAATATGAAAAAACTGTAAGTTTTCTATTTGATATATAAACGTTTACAAAAACTATGTGATAAGCTAGAATTTTGACTAATGTAATTTCTATGTAGGTGGCGTTTTTCAAAAATTTGAACTGGTCATATTATTTGAATTGGAATAAAGGTTTGCCAGAAATATCGGGGAAAGAGTTTAATCAAATTGTAGTACAAGGACCCACCCAAAGCAGATCGTAAGCTAATGTTTTTTGTATTTTGGTTTAACACTACCTAATCTTTAATGCTTGAATTTATATGCTAACAACACTGACTCATAATGCTTGTTTCAGGTTGGATTGTGCTTTCTTCATCATGTGATTTGCTGAAAGTTTGGTCTTTCAACGCTCTACCATTTTTAGCCAAAAACATATGAAACCTTATCGTTTTCAGGTGGGATACAAATTAATGAGAGACAAATTCTGGAAGCAAACTCTGTAAATTTTTGTTTTGTTGCTACAATCCATATATGTAAGTGTAATGACAAACATTGTATATTTGTAGTTATAATGTATGTAATTGATATTGAAATCAATGGAGCATTTCTTTCGATCCATGGATTTTTTGTAATCTCTAATCTTTAAACTGTAATTGTTGTCAATTACATCAATAATTTTTTAGGGAAGTATTTTGATTTCAGGCCCATGGTGGGCCTGAAATGACATTATTTCAGGCCCAGAGGGGGCCTGAAATGATTTATTTCAGGCCCACACTGGGCCTGAAATGCTAGTATTTCAGGCCCAAGAAGGGCCTGAAATGATATTATTTCAGGCCCTATCTGGGACTGAAATTAGTTATTTCAGGCCCAGCTTGGGCCTGAAATGAGTTATTTTAGGCACACACTGGGCCTGAAATGCTATCATTTCAGGCCCACGCCTCTGGTTGCAAAAAAATTATTTACAGTATGATTAAATTTTTATACGCCAATCTTTTAAACAAATGAACATGTTGTGACCACATTTTTAAAAGATAAACAAGAAGGAGAGTACCTAAATACACATTGCACACCACAATTGAATTCCATTCACATCAAAACCTCATATTATCAGAATTTGGCACATCAGGAGGTTTGTATGATGGACCTAGCATATTTGGATTTTTCAAACCTCATTATCAGTTCTCAGACTTTACCTAATTATTGGTATTTTAGCTAGGATATGCTATTTTTCATCTCCAAACAAAGTCCTAATTATTATCTAAAACTGTGTTGATACAGTATCAGTTGCCACACAACAATGATTTAACAAAACAAAAATCAGAGTGGGTTAAACAACAGATTTTCAGAAAACACAGGACTTCAAGTTCCTGAAATAACATTATTTTGGGTTTACAAATGATACAACTTCAATTCTGATATATTCTGCATATAACACAAGGTAAAATGTATCATAATATTGAAATACTTCTATAAGTCACAACATTAACAACTAGTTTGATGTGAAGATGGATTTCAAACAAGGAGACATGAGTAGAATCAGATTTGAGCTGACAGTTAATATTCTGAGGGACATGTTTTGTAAAACTTGAGATAATCTGAATGCTGTATTGGTGATGTAAAAATCCATTACTGTCGATTGACCTCCATTTGTATGGAAAAATCTCATTATGTCGATGTTGTTATGATTATGTAGATGTTGTTATTCTATATAATATATTGTCAACAAAAACAAAACAATTGAGTGATGTTTATTCAAATCCAGTTGTTGCACTGTTGTGTACCAAGTGATACGGTCAGATATAATAACTGACAATGCACTGTTGTGTGCTAGTTGCTGCCCTGTTGTGTGTTAAATGATCTATTCTGTCACATCTTGTAGGTAAATATAGAATATTCTGTCACATCTTTAATTTATATGCTAACAACACTGACTCATAATGCTTGTCTCAGGTTGGATTGTGCTTTCTTCATCATGCTGTTTGCTGAAAGTATGGTCTTTCAACGATCTACCAAAAATAGCCAAAAACAAATGAACCCTTATCGTTTTCAGTTGGGATACAAAATAATGAGAGACAAGTTCTGTCCTCTAAATCTGTAATTTTTTTTTTGTTGCTACAATCCATATATGTAAGTGTAATTACAAACATTGTATATTTGTAGTTATAATGTATGTAATTGATATTGAAATCAATGGAGCATTTCTTTCGATCCATGGTTTTTTTGTAATCTCTAATCTTTAAACTGTAATTGTTGTCAATTACATCAGTAATTTTTTAGGGAACTATTTTGATTTCAGGCCCACGGTGGGCCTGAAATGACATTATTTCAGGCCCAGAGGGGGCCTGAAATGATTTATTTCAGGCCCAAACTGGGCCTGAAATGCTAGTATTTCAGGCCAAAGAAGGGCCTGAAATGATATTATTTCAGGCCCTATCTGGGACTGAAATGACATTATTTCAGGCCCAGCTTGGGCCTGAAATGAGTGATTTCAGGCCCAGCTTGGGCCTGAAATGAGTTATTTCAGGCCCACACTGGGCCTGAAATGCTATCATTTCAGGCCCAAGCTGGGCCTGAAACATATTGTTTCAAGCCCACGCCTCTGGTTGCAAAAAAATTATTTACAGTATGATTAAATTTTTATACGTCAATCTTTTAAATAAATGAACATGTTGTGACCACATTTTTAAAAGATAAACAAGAAGGAAAGTACCTAAATACACATTGCACACCACAATTGAATTACATTCACATCAAAACCTCATATTATTAGAATTTGGCACATCAGGAGGTTTGCATGATGGACCTAGCATATTTGGATTTTTCAAACCCCATTATCAGTTCTCAGACTTTACCTAATTATTGGTATTTTAGCTAGGATATGCTATTTTTCGTCTCCAAACAAAGTCCTAATTATTATCTTAAACTGTGTTGATACAGTATCAGTTGGCACACAGCACTCATTTAACAAAGCAAAAATCAGAGGGGGTTAAACAACAGATTTTCAGAAAACACAGGACTTCAAGTTCCTGAAATAACATTATTTTGGGTTTACAAATGATACGACTTCGATTCTGATATATTCTGCTTATAACACAAGGTAAAATGTATCATAATATTGAAATACTTCTATAAGTCACAACATTAACAACTAGTTTTTTTAAAGAATACTATACATTCAGTTATCCTCCTTACAAAATAAACACTTCCATCAGAAAATTTCTGCAATTCATAAACCAATTAACTCAAGACCTTGGGGTTGGCGGCATTCTACATGTCCTTTTATTATGGCCAAGTTGTTTGCACCGGCTGCATTTAAGTTTCACCTTGCCATTGTGTCTTGACTCAATCCGTGCCTTCTTTCGTCTACCAGGCTGCACAAGGCTACGGGGACATCGAACTGTAATGTTGTTTACTCCACTAGGCCAAAACTGCTTGCTTCTACAAGGGTAAATATGATCCATGTAAACCCACTTCCAAGTTTCAGAATAAAAATAATGCTCACAATATCGGAGTGTATCGATATTCCTGTGAACTATTACAGCTATAGCATGTGAGCAAGAAAGTCCTGAAATTTGAAACTCCCCACAATGACAAAAGTTTTTTTCCAAATCAACAATGTATGAAGTGCCCCATGTTTCTACCTCCATTTCTGATTGAGAGTAAGGGTGAACCTTATAAGCTCTAGCTTTCTCTCTCCTTGATTCCATTTCTTTTGTAGCATGAGGTGTCAAAGCAACATGCCATTTGGAAACTTCCTCTCTACGGTTATAGAACCATTGAGCTACCTTTCTTCTTGTATTATCAATTAACCTATTTATGGGAAGCTCACGTGTAGACTTAAACAAAGCATTCAAGCTCTCCACACAATTCGTGGTAAGCATTCTGTACCTTCTCCCAGTAAAGTGTGCATTTGCCCACCTTTTAGGGTCAATGTTCTGAAGCCACTTATGAGCATCTGGATGTTTTTCGAGCATTGTCTGCATTATCATATCATATTGGAGTGTTGTGTTGGCTTGTGCTGCTGCCCAAAACAAACCTACACCAGCTCTACTTCCAGTATCAGTTACCATATTACAAGACATGTGGTGGCAACAAAAAGCATGATGCGCGTTTGTGAATACTTTTCTGACTGCTGATATAATGCCCCGATGTCTATCTGATACTATGGTGAGTGAGTGATCATCAACAGCAAAGAACCTCTTTGTATGATCCAAAAACCACTCCCAAGCAGACCCACATTCTACTTCAGCTATTGCAAAGGCAACTGGGAGAACATTGTCATTACCATCAATCGCCGTTGCAATCAACAATACTCCTGGATACTTTCCTCTTAGGTGTGTCACATCAATTCCGATAAGTCTACGCAAATAAGACCTGAACACCCTTCGGCAAGCACCAAAAGCCCAAAAACACCTCTGGAACTGATTGTCACCATTCGTGCATAGTGCCACATAAGTTTTAGGATCTCTAGCTCTTAACTCACGCAGATATTGTGGGAGATCTCTGTATGCCTCATCATAATCTCCAACAACCTTTTTCAATGCTTTCTCCCTAGCTATGTATGCTTTTCTGTATGATATCGTCACTCCAAATCTAGCTTTAATATCTGAAATAATCATACTTGGTTTGTATTGTTCATTATGAAGAAATTGCTCTTCAACAAAAGAAGCAACAAATGATGAAGAGTATGCATGATGATCAACACTTTCCCTAACACTTCGACATTGGTGTTCCTTTATATATTTTGTAACAGTGAACTCTACTTCCCCCCTTCCTACTACTCTCCATGTACATGGTTGGTTAAAACACACTGCTTTAACTCTGTTTTTCCGGGTGTCAACTGGGTTATATCTCATATGCTTAACCATCGCATGTTTAACAAGTGCATTCTTGAATTCTTCTCTAGATGGAAATATCTGCCCCACAAAAAATTCATGCTCATCTCTTGCCTCTAGCTCTCGAATTGGCCCAGCAAGCAATCGAGAATTCAAAATATATGGATCTTCAGCTAATGGAAACTCCTCCTCTAGGTCACTGTACTGATCTGGGGGGAATTCATATTGCTCAATCTGCATATCATCAGCTTGGAATTCTAGTACACTTGTACTGGGTACAAATTCTTCTGCATTCCGGATTTCAATTTCTTCCTCCCCACTCCAGGTTGGCTGAAAGATTTCAACTACTCTTGTAGAAGAATTCAAACCCTCATCTTCTAAATTATTTGCTTCTTCATTTAGATCAATTGCCAAATTCCTTGTAATGCTATTATCACCATACTGGGAAGATAATGGAATATTATTACTAGTTATTTCTAATCCTTTCCCCGTAGCCACATTATCATCAAGAGTATTCCATATCTCAGAGAGAATTTCGTCAACAACATTATCATCCCTGAAAAAAATTACAATTAACTTTATCAAACTTTGAAATTGATAATAAAGGCCCTAGGAGCCCCTGAGGGCCTGAAATCATTTGATTCAGGCCCAGGGATTTGATTTCAGGCCCTACCAGGGCCTGAAATCATTTTATTTCAGGCCCAGGTCGGGCCTGAAATAAAATTATTTCAAGCCCAGGTCGGGCCTGAAATAAAATTATTTCAGACCCAAGCAGGGCCTGAAATCATTTCCTTTCAGGCCCACTCCGGGCCTGAATCATTACATTTCAGGCCCAGGGAGGGCCTGAAATCATTTGATTTCAGCCCCTCCCTGGACCTGAAATAAAATAAATTCAGGCCAGGTCCTGGGAGGGCCTGAATTTCTTTTATTTCAGTCCCTCCGAGGGCCTGAAACAAAATTTTTCAGCCTCTCCTATTGCCTGAAATCTAATGACATCATGCACTCTCAGGGCCTGATATCATGTAATGCATATCACCCTAATCCTCCTCCAAAATAAAAATAGTACAAAGAGTTTAACTTGATTAAAACTATATCTGATATCATATCAAAGATGACAATCATACGTACATTCCTATTTCTCTTAGTTACCAATATGTTGCTTCCTTTTTCTCCTTCGACAACCTATTTTGTTGCTTCCTTTTTCTCCTTCGACAACCTATTTTCCTCAGGTGCTTTGGTGATGAATCGAGTTGTGCAAGAAAGCAATATATACGTACATTCGTGATCATTCGACTTGTGCAAATCATTTCACATATATATATTGGCTGAGAAAAATTCGACTGCTACCCATCCGAACCATAAATTAATATTTTATTGATAAAGTGGTTCGGTTGTCTCGAAAATGTGTTTGATAAAGCCATTCTTTGGCGGGAGGGGTATAAAAGTAACTTCACTATATGGGATGCGCCCTTTGGTATAATAGAAACCTTGGTACTCCTTTCGGTAATTACGAATAGTTAGATATGCCCTTTGGTAAATTGTCGTATAGCAGTTGATATCGTGTATAGAAACGCCACCAAATAGTTGGTGCAATAGGATGTTGACCAAAGAGCTTTCGAGACCAATACAAATTTGTATATCTCATTTTACATCAAATATATCATGTCTTAATTGATAGACTATATATATATATATATATATATATGAATTGTGACCTCATGCAGACCGTCTACGGACCGCATGCGTGGCACGACGCTGTGCTGGTCTGCGTGGCACAACGCTGTTGCCGCTCCCGGGCGACGTCGTCCAGGGCGTCGCCCTCAACTGAAGCTCCGCGCGACGACCAGTCGGCTCAGCCACTCCACCGACTGCAACTCCGGCGACGTCGTCCAGGGCGTCGCCCCCGACTGCAGCTCCGGCGACGACCAGCCGGCTCAGCCGCTCCACCGACTGCAACTCCGGCGATGTCGTCCAGGGCATCGCCCCCGACTGCAGCTCCGACGACGACCAGCCGGCTCAGCCGCTCCCTCGACTGTAGCTCCGGCGACGTCGTCCAGGTGTTGCCCCCGACTGCAGCTCCCCCGACTCCACTGCGGGTCGGTCAGCTCCGGCGACGTCGTCCAGGTGTCGCCCCCGACTGCAGCTCCCCCGACTCCGCTGCGGGTCGGTCAGGCACTAGCCTGATCGGTCAAGTGACTGATCAGGCAAGTGCCTGATCGGTCGCCTGACCAGTCAGGCAAGTGCCTGATTGGTCACCTTGACCGATCAGGCACGACCGGCTTTACCACGAAAAAACGGGTAAAAAAAGCAAAGCAGCGACAAGCCACGTCCGTAGGTCCGCAACGTCGCGTTTGGAGAGGTCCACAGGAGATCAAATTCGTATATATATATATATATATATATATATATATATATATATATATATATATATATATATATATATATATATATATATATATATATATATATATATATATATAATGCCTTAATCTCTTCCTTATTAATATTATTATAATTAGTAGTATAGATGTAATACCTAATCATTAGACCTATAATTACTAGAAAGCAACCTTGATTTATAGTTGAAAATTAGTCATGCAAATATTTGATATGTTTTATATAACAAGAAGAATTCTCATCTCATTGTGAGAGTCGTCAATCCAATTGATAGTAACATAGTCAGATATTTAAAAGTGTCTTTTGTGAAGTCAGGATCTTAGATTCTTGTTAGTGTTATTATTTCAGTTTAATGCTTTGGAGTCTTCGATTTGTTGATTTTCAATACCTCTTATTGCATTTAGTGGGTTATTTTTTCTAATAATAAGTATCATGCCAATTTGGATACTTTTGCTATGCATTTCACATGCAAATATTATTCTATCGAGGAATTTCAATTTTGTCATGAGAAAAAACTATGAGGTCGCATTGTTAGAATTATGACATGAATTTTAGGATCAGTTGATCAACTGCTCGTTCCCCATCTAAGACTATATAAGACAGCTAAAAACATATAAGAGTATTTAAAAAATAATTTACAATCAAGATAATACAGCTAAACATTTTCAATTAGAATACGAGATTACTAATTACTCTCAGGATATTTTTCCATTCAATATTATTTTTTTATTTTCAGAACTTATTGGCTGAATATGTTTATATAATTTATGCCAAAGTACTAGCCGACTCTCTTTTTATGGTTCAATAGGTGCATGTACAGAGCCCTCGTGGCATAGTTGAGTGGCTATTGTAGGGCAGATATTGCTACAATGGACAAGGGTTCGAATTTCGACAAAGCCGAGAAAAATATCCTCCATGTAGTGGTCAATTGTAGCTTCCCGATTCCTCCTCACAGATGGTTGTGAGTTGGTCGTGTGAGACCTCTAGGGTGGCGGATTTTACCTTTTGCTAGAACAAAGAGGTGCATGTACAAAGCAAGAGAAATTAATTTTTGATGAAACCACATCATGAGTATGAGGCAGTCCATTCTAATTTGATGAATAATAGTCCTCCTCCTTTGGATGTGTGCTCTAGAGAGTTACTTCGTGAAGAGCATTATCTTACAACACAAACAAATTTGCAGCAAATTAAAATGTGTAATAATGCAATTGATTATGTAGCTTAAGGGAAAGACGAGGGTAAAAACATGCGACAAGTTCAATGCTGTAACTATAAGAAATACAAACATATTCTTGTTAATTGTTCAAAAAAAATATATTGCAACTATTGTAAGAAGTCTGGGCATATTATCTTCAAAATCATTAAACTAATTAGGTTGTTGTTGCTAATCAAGCTATTGTTACTCCTGAAATAATTTAACAAATGAATTAGTTTAACAAATGAGTTATAGTCTTTTCAACCTTAGGACTTCAAGGTAATCGTACTATGACATCTTTATCTTGGCTTGTGTATTCTGGTGCATCCAATCATGATTAGTTCCCTTGAGACTCTTAGTAATATTAAACAATATCATGGAAATATTTAGATTGCTAATGATAGTAAGTTACTTGTTCATACTATTAGGAATATTAATTCTTCAATCATGAATGTTTTGGTATCTCATGAGCTATCTACTAGTCTCATTACGGTAGGATAATTGGTTGATAATGACTGTAATATTTAATTTTCTCGTGATGGTTGTGTTGTGGATGATTAAGTGTCAGTGAAGATACTACTGAAGAGGTCTAAAGTTGGATGCTTATCTCCTTTATATATTTCCATTCCCAATTTTATTTCTTAAATTTGTTTCATTGTCAACTAAACAGGTGAATTATATATGGCATAAATGTTTAGGTCATCCTAATTTTGTTGTCTTATCTCACTTATTGTCTTATCTCACTTATTAGGTTCTGATTTGTTAGGCAATAAAGTTTAATTTTCTTCTCATCTTTCTTTTGATTGCTCTATGTGTAAATTGGATAAAACTAAGGGGGTGTTTGGTTTGTTCTATTTTTTATTTTTATTTTTCAGAAAATCACATTTTCTCATTTTCATTCTCTAATTTCCGGAAAACGCTATCTCTTTTTTTTGGAAAACAAGGCTGGAAAATGCAAACCAAACACGTTTTTTAGAAAATCGCATTTTCTACATAAAATGAAAATGGAAAGCAAGTGTACCAAACACCCCTTAAGTCTCTTTCTTTTCCTTCTCATGATAGTGATGGAAAAAGCTATTTTGATATGATTCATAGTGATGTATGAAGTATTACTCTTGTCATATCTCATAACAATTACAAATACTTTGTCACATTTATTGATTATTATAATAAATATACTTGGATTTATTTTATTCATTCTAAATCTGAGATTATTTCTATCTTTAAAACATTTGTAGCCTATATTGAGACCCAATTTTCTTCGAAAATCAAAGTGTTAAGGTCTAATTTTGATGGCGAATATGTCTCGTAAATTTTATGATTTTCTCTAACCAAAAGGCATTGTTTCCTAATGCTCTTGTCCTTATACATTTCAATAAAATGGTATTGTTGAATGTAAGAACCAACATTTGTTAGATGTTGTTCGAACTTTATTGCTTATATCTTTTGTTCCATCTAAATTCTAGATTGAGACCTTATGTGTTAGATACTGAAAAAAGGGTTTAAATGCAAAAATCCCTTACATTAAGGGCTTAGTTTGGATTGACACAACATGAGAGGTCTTTTTGCAAAAAGGTCAAACCTATAAACCCTTCTTTTTCTTTTCTTCCTTTTCCTCCGAAAATTTCCCCTCTTCCTTTGAGAAAACTGCCGCAGTCCCAGTCGTTCACAAATCATCTCCTTTCCGCGAGACACCACCACACCGAGCAACGATCTTCCTTCCCTGTACAGACCAATCGCCGACGACCATTGTCGAAGTCAGGCTATCCTCCGATCGTGAGTTGGCTTTTCCCTTTGCCGGCACAAGCAAGGTAAGGGCTTTCCATGAGTTGTCCTATGGAGAAGATGATTTCGATGGGTTACCCGCTTTGTTTTAGATTGATTTCTGCTTTAGAGGGAACACTAAGTCCTATAGTTTAATTGATTGGTGATAATGTGAGATAGCAACTCTGTTGGAATGGGATTTCGATTTTTGTTTTTCGAATTAAATCTTGTTCTGTCGCCTAGGATTTCTGGTTGAAATCATGGTTGAAAATAATTCTTCTTTGGATTTTGTTTTGGTGAGAATTGGAGATATGATCGGACCACGGATGCATGTGTGTATGGGTTGGTTTTGGATGAATTGTTCTTGGAACTTATAAGTCTATTTTTTTTTTTAAAGTTTGTATTTGCCAAAAGCTTTGAATTTGTCCATGGTTTTAATTTTGTGTAGAGAGTTGTTGTAATTGAGTGTAGATGAGTGGTGTTTGAATTCCTTAATGTGGTTTGCACATGGGAGGTCTTGCAAACTAATTAGAGGTAAATTATGTAAGTTTTGATTCGGGTAAATGTTTGGTTTGGATTAGTGTATGGTTTTTGCTCTTGTAATGGTTTTGTTGACCAATTTTTACATGGGATGTTGATTGAGAGTTGGGATTGGTGTTCATGGTGGTTCGTTGGATTTGGATTTGGGGTTTAAACCTAATTAAGAAGGAACTCATCGTTAATTAAAGAAGTAATTAAGTAGATGTTGTAATTAGGATTTATTTTGTTTATTTATAGTTTATCTAATTAATTAATTATATAAATAGCTAAACTGTATCCTTGATATAGGACTCTGATTTAGTACGAGCACTTGGACGTGAGGGTTACTTGGATACATTCTACATTTAAGGCAGATCTCCTTTATATTTTATAATTTATTGAACTTAAATGCATGACTTATTTTGTTTCCAAGTAGGACTGTTTTATTTTATCTTTGTCTTTTGATATCATTCTTAGATACTTTCTTTGTTTGATCTTTGAGCTACTCAAATTTATGTCCATACAGTCTCAACTGTTGATCTTTCTGATCTGTAAAGTACCGCTTGTATGCGAGTACTTAGGAATAATCATTAAACATAACTAATGTTTGGTTGACATTAGATACACCCTACCCAGTAGATTAGTTGCATGTTTATTGATTTTGATATTTATTTTTCATATCATTGCATAGTTGTGACCTTGTTGATTGTGTATATTAGTAATATGCATCATATCTACACAGTTGCATGCTGACGAACATCGGCTTGACTGGCGTCAGGGGTGGACATGTCATTGTATCATGTGCATTTATTGCATTTCATATTTTTTTATGTTTGCTGTATTTGTATGAGCTATGATTGTTGCATTTGATTGGCATACATGTATGATTTATTATTACACTATCATTCAGTTTTTCACATGTATATATGATATTCTGTTTCAAAAACTGTATATTATTATTTCTACTTGCTTGTTATACCGTTTTATTATGTCATGCATTTATCTACTCTTATACCCACAAAGTCCGCTCGGACTCACCATCCCTACCATCTAATTCTGTTTCAGGTAGTCGATAGATGCATTACTTGGAGTCAGGAGAGGATCCAGTTGTCAGTCCCATGGTATCGAGCCTTTTAGAGTTTGTCCCGCATTTACTTTATTTTCGTACTTTCTTTATTTCCGTATTTACTTTATTAATCTGATATTTATTAGCTTAGTAGAGTTATGTATAGTTTTGAATGAAGTTATGTTGATGCATTTATGGACCGGTATGCTTGTCTTTGGATTTAATTTGAGTTTTAATTTGGATATGTGGTTTCCTTTATTTCTATCTTTCTTATCGATATTAAATGCGTGGTTGTGGGGAGATGCTGCCCGATTTTCGAATAAGCATGAATCTCTAAGGGCATGACATTATGTGCAGTAGTTTATTTAATTAATCACTTGCCTTCACATATCTTAAACTTTGAATCTTCATATTTTCATTTTTTTCATAAGCATCCTAACTATATTGTCACACATATTTATGGTTGTGTTTGCTTTGTTCATTCACTACTAGAATTTTTGCATTCAACAACACATAATCGACAACGGTTTTTTGATAAAGTGTTGTCGTATGTCAATTTAACAACAGTTTTAATATTAACCGTTATTGTTGTTGGTCTGTATACGTAAAAAGACAACAGTAATAACAAAATGTTGTCGTATGTATACTCAACGACAACAGTTACAAAATAACTGTTGTCTATAGGCGGGATTTACAACAACTGATGTGATAAACTGTTGTCTATTATGACAATAGACAACAGTTATATTTAACTGTTGTTGTTGTATTGTTGTGCTGTTTAAGCAATAAACAAAATCAACGGTGGATATCCAACTGCAAAAAAACAACTGCAAAAAATCAACGGTGGAATCCTCATTCTCTTATTTTTTGATCCACGCCCGCCAAACCCCTAATCTTTTGTCTTCCACGCCCGCCAACAACCCAAACCCCTGACCATTTCCGCTTCTCTCACACAAACCCTTCGCAGCCACGAGTCGACGCCTCTCCCCCTTCTTCATCGCCCGTGTTCAAGGAAGCCTCGAGAGCGGCGCTTCCTTTCACCCTCGCGAGGTCAGCACAGCAGTCAGCGCCCATTTTCTACGGCGTAATCGTCACCTTCCTCCTTTACATGGCGTCCGAAGAGGTTGAGATGCGTCATCGTGATGTTTAGCTTCTTCCTCTCGGTGATGTTTAGCGTCATCGTGATGAAGCTGAACCTGACGACGGGGATCATCCCCTCGCTCAACGTGGCTGTCGGACTCCTGGGGTTCTTCTTCGTCAAGCTGTGGACGAAGTCGCTCGAGCAGACCGGACTGCTTTGGAATCCCTTCACGCGACAGGAGAACACCGTCATCCAGACTTGCGTCGTCGCCGCCTACGGCCTCGCTTTCAGCGGTAAGCCATTCCGAAACCCTAATAATCTTTGCCTTCTGCCCTCTTTCTTTCTCGACGTTTTTCAAAGATGCCATTTCAAAAATCTGATACTTCTCCTCCTAAGGATTTCGAGTTTTGGAACGAATGCAAATAGAGTGGACCAGGTTGGAGTTCATTAAATTATTTATAAACAAGGTGGGTCCTACTTTGAGATAGAGATCACCACAAAAGTATTTCAAGGTCCATTCCTGTAAAACTTGACTAATTGTATACGTTGAACAAACCGAAATAGTCAAATATCAACTTGTAAGTTTTAAGCCCATACTTTATCCATGTTTAGTAATACTTTTAAGTAAGATTGATAGTGTTATGGTTTTCTAGAAAGACTTCTAAGATTAGAGTATCTCTTGTATTTTTAATTTAAATTCTATCCCAAACTCTTTTAATTATCTACCAAATTTATGAGATTTAAATTAGCAAAGCATGGTTCTCAAGTGTGAAATGCTATATATAATGTGTACGCTAAGAACAATTGTGAATCATTTAATTTACAGTTGAAGTTCTACGAAAGATTGGCTCCAAGTTGAACAAGAACTGGAACTTCAGTATGGACCCTTGCAGTGCGGCTCCAGGTTGGGTAGACAAAGGGAACAATGCTACCAGCTATGCCAACAATGTCACTTGTGGCATGTGCAACACCACAACCAATGTCTGTCGTGTCACTTCCATGTGAGCAACTTCTTATTTCTTGTCACTTTTACTTGCTTTTATATCTCTCAAGATAAAAAACCATTATATCCAGCAAGGGAAGTCATCAATAAGGGACGACTTGTCTCCATGCTATCAATAAAATCAGTGAAGAACTTGGCATGGATTATTTATATTTTTCAAAGTACAAGTCACACTTACACGTGATATAGTAATTCACATATATCGACACATGTATTGTAGAAAGTTCACTATATATTTCATGACCATGGTTGATTTTTTGAAACTTACATCTTAGACATCCAAGTTGACATTTTGGAACTACATTTTGTTCGAAATGCAAATTTACTTGTCGAAACTATAGTTGACTTCTTGAAACTAAATTTTGTTGGAAATGCAAGTTGACTTCTTGGAACTACACTTTTTTGGATTACAATTTGTTGGAAACTCAATGAAATTACATCTCATTGGAAATTTTCCAATGTATAAATAAGGGGCTAGATGTGTTGTATACAAGGAGATATACTCTAAGGATTTGCATTGTATGTGATCTCCTTAAATATATACTTCTTTAAAGTAAAATTTCCTTTTTCTCTTGTACTCATTTATGAGACAATATTCCTTTCTTGCATAGTTGTCTTCCTTTTTTTCCCCCCAAAATATTCTCTATATGTTGGTGAATATATATATTTTTTCAATTTATATATCTCAACACATGTATTGTAGAAAGTCTATGATTTCAAGGCCTTCTTTTAAGAGAAAATTCAGGATAAGACTCAAGAATATAGTTCTATAAATTGGTTCCTTTTCTAATAGTTTGAGATTTTAGGATTAACTGTTAGTCAATCAAACTTACGAAAGACAACAAAAGCCTAGGGAACTTTTGGTTCCATATCATGTTATGTTCAATTGACAAATTTGTCTATTTCTTATTCAGCCAGCTGAAGGAGCAGAATTTGACTGGAGAGCTGCCAGTTGAGTTTGCCAACCTTACTTCCTTAAACACACTGTGAGTTACTGAAGTGATTAACTGCTGAGTGCCTCTTTGTTTTTGGTGAATGATACATTTTAGCTAATAGCACACTTGTATCTAGCAGTGATCTGGCACGGAACTATTTGAGTGGAACTATCCAAGCTCTATGGGGAACTCTTCCCCTCATCTCTCTGTAATTCATATACTTTTACACTCTTCTTCCATTTGTTTTTCTGGTATGCATTAGGGTTCTTTTGGAACAAAATATTTGCAGGTCTCTTTTGGGAAATCGGATATCTGGGAGCATCCCCAATGAGCTTGGAAATATCACATCACTCACATCGCTATACATTCCTTTGTCCTCCGCCATAGTTTTCTTTCTTCTTTAATATTTAATGGTACTAATTAAATAAACATATATAACTTGCAATAGGACATTAGAAGCAAACCTTCTAGAAGGCTCAATTCCTGAATCCCTTGGCGGGCTCAGTAATTTGACTCGCTTGTAAGTGGATGCATGCTCTTTGTCACTACTTTTGATATATACATGCATGCAATGTAATTTGATTCCTGCTTTTTGT
This sequence comes from Boesenbergia rotunda, assembly GCA_024364735.1. NCBI lineage: Eukaryota > Viridiplantae > Streptophyta > Magnoliopsida > Zingiberales > Zingiberaceae > Boesenbergia > Boesenbergia rotunda. Next base: position 51,988 of record JAGFNQ010006178.1, read on the forward strand.
GTTCATTACAGATTGCTTTCATCAAATAATCTGACAGGGGAATTACCAGAATCACTTGGCAATCTCCACAACTTACAAGACTTGTATGTTGCATCTCTTGTATCTTATCGATATAGTCTTTTTTTGTTTGCTCAAAAACATGAAACTTTAGCTGGGCAAATTAAGCATTGAACATTCATTTGCAAACTAACTTAACAACATACTTGTGTGACAAGATTTTGTCATAAGTATTCATAAATAATGCCTAGCAAGCTACACATTGCACGCTCATCTACAAACTTAATAAGTTAATGCGTAGATTTTTGTCATTAATATTTAACCCTATTGATTAAAACAAGTTATCATGGTAAAGATGAAGTAATCCTCATTATTCCTGCAGTGTAAATGGTGGAAGTAAAGGTTTATGATTTGTCTTCACGAATCAATCTGCCTAAAGGAGTTTATTTAAAGTGTCAAACACATAGCATTTTTGCTTGAGCCAATGAAATTTAACAGTCTAGCTGTACTACATGCTTAAACTTTTGGCTTTTTATTTTCCAGTAGAATAGATGGCAAC
>JAGFNQ010006178.1:53772-95679 GCA_024364735.1 Boesenbergia rotunda
CACAACCAATTCATAATGATGAGCTATCAGTTGAACCTAAGACTACACCACCTCTTCGTAGATCTGATAGGACACGCAATATTCCAGAGAGATACGGATTTCTCGTAAGTGAATCGAACGACGTGTTACTCATAAGCGATGACGAACCTATCAGTTATGAAGATGTTCTGAAAAGTTCAGAAAAGGACAAATGGCTTGAGGCCATGAAGTCGGAAATGGATTCCATGTACGAAAACCAAGTATGGGACTTGGTTAACCCACCTGAAGGGATTAAGCCCATAGGGTGCAAGTGGGTTTTCAAGAAGAAAACCGACATGGAAGGTAATGTTGTTACCTTTAAAGCTAGATTAGTGGCAAAAGGATATCGTCAAAAACAAGGAATTGATTATGACGAAACCTATTCGCCAGTAGCTATGCTTAAATCCATTCGGATGCTCCTAGCCATAGCAGCTCATTATGATTATGAGATTTGGCAAATGGACATGAAAACAGCTTTCCTTAACGGAAACCTGCTTGAGGACGTATACATGATACAGCCTGAAGGTTTCACATCGGTTGATAAAACCAAGGTATGCAAGCTTCGACGATCCATATATGGACTGAAGCAAGCATCTAGGAGCTGGAACATCCGTTTTGATGAGACAATCAAAAAGTTTGATTTCTCACAAAATCCTGACGAACCTTGTGTGTACAAGAAGGTTAGTGGGAGTGCAGTCGTATTCTTAGTATTATATGTCGACGACATCTTACTTATAGGAAACGATATTTCAGTCTTACAGACAGTTAAAATTTGGTTATCCAAAACTTTCTCCATGAAAGACTTGGGAGAAGCAACCTATATCCTTGGGATTAGGATCTATAGAGATAGATCAAAATGGTTGCTTGGTCTTGCACAGTCTACATATATAGACCGAGTGCTAAAAAGGTTTAGCATGTCGGAATCCAAGAAAGGTTACCTTCCCATTAGGCATGGGATCGACCTTTCAAAGTCTATGTGTCCGCGCACAGAAGACGAGAGGATTTGCATGAATAAGATTCCCTATGCATCCGCGATAGGATCTATCATGTATGCTATGTTATGTACTAGGCCTGATGTATCGTATGCTTTGAGCGTCACAAGCAGATACCAGTCGGATCCAGGAATGGATCACTGGGCGACTGTTAAGACAATCCTTAAGTACTTAAGAAGAACTAAGGATGTGTTCCTAATATATGGAGAAGGAGATATGGTAATACGTGGGTATACAGATGCCAATTTCCAAACAGATAAGGATGACTCCAAATCGCAGTCTGGATACGTATTTACTTTGAATGGAGGCGCTGTAAGTTGGAAAAGTTCCAAACAAGACACTGTAGCGGATTCCACCACGGAAGCGGAATATATCGCAGCTTCGGAAGCAGCAAAGGAAGCAATCTGGATCAAGAAGTTCGTCTCTGAACTTGGCGTGGTTCCAACCATTGATGAAGCAGTGCCGGTTTACTGCGACAACAATGGAGCTATTGCACAAGCAAAGGAACCAAGGTCTCATCAGCGATCCAAACACGTGCTTCGCCGCTATCATCTGATCAGAGAGATTATAAGTAGGAATGACATACAAATTGAGAGAGTTCCCACTGAAAGGAATATAGCGGATCCTTTAACTAAGGCCTTGCCTCAAAGCAAGTTTGAGGGTCATGTTAGAGCCTGTGGTATTGGATACCGTAGCGATTGGCATTAGGCCAAGTGGGAGTTTGTTAGTGATATGAGAGAAGTGTCCTAAGGCAATCGCCTTATGATTGTAAAACATTTATATTAATAAATGATAATTCACTATTTGAGTATACATGCTTGTGTATTTGATTGAGATCTTAAACTCATCTACTGAATATCCGTAATACAACTCACAGCATAAGAGAATTTGTGATGAGATCACAACTAGTGATTATCTCTAAATGCGCAAATGTGAAGTATTGAAAATATCCCTAGTCGATGAATTGATAAAAACGGACACTATCAATTCTGTTGAGACTAGCATGGGTTATTCTCTAATCAGCTGATTCTCACTGGCTGGTGGCATTGGGATGTCCGAAGATAAACATGGATGCTAGTTAAGGGAACTAGTTCATTGGAGTGACTAGCTGTAAGACTTCATATGGGAATCTACATGTAGATATGTCAATGAAGATCTTACTGCGGCTTAAGTGCGATGTTCCTTTGACTTGCGGTGTTCAAGTCATCTTGGTCATGGAGACTTATACTTTGACATCTTAAGCAAGCATCTCGAAGGAGGTGTGGACCCAGGATGATCGGGTATAAGCCGAAGTGCCCGAAGATGTTTGAACAACCTACAAAGGATTCACCACTCCTTGCGAGGAGATGTATACCCAGGCCTATCGTCGGATTGTTACTCAAAGCCTCTGGCCAGAGCATATCATGTTTAGAGTGAGAGTCTCTAAAATACATGAGAGTAATTAGAAATCCAAAGGACGAGTAAGACATTACTTGGGCTAGGCGTGACGTAGTCAGCCTAGTGGGGACTGACACCATTGACCGTGTCCTGAACCAAGTGGGTATAAGGTGGTGAAGGGAATGGGGCACGATTCATTAGAGCTGCTGAAGGGTTTCAGAATAATTTCTTCTGAGGTCAAACCGTTGATCTTTCGATTAATTGGGGATCATGATGTACTACTAGGTGCTACTCATGATCGTTCTATAATTAGTTAATTATAGACGGCCAACATAAATTGAAAGCCTATTTAGTCACACGCACTACGAGTAAATCGAGGGATTTAAAATGAGTTGAAAATTGGATTTTCCGATCAAGAGAAATAAGTCGAATCTGAGTTAGTCAGAGGCGCAATGGAAGCTAAAAATGGCTAAGTCTTTTGAAGGCTTTTTGGGCGAATTAAATGAGTTTAATTCGCGATCGGTTCGGGCCGGTTTTGGTCGGCCAAAGAGGGTGTTAACCCTCCTTGGGTGGCCGGCCATTAAAGGGAGAAAAACTAATTTAATTGGTTTAATTAATAAGATAAATCCAGCGCGATTTATTTTATAAATTATGGATAAATAAATTTGTATAAAGAAATTTATATAAATAAATTTATAGAAATTTATTCTTTTATGGAAGATTAAAAAAAATCCATGAATTGGGTTTATTTTAATTTTATAAAATCAATTATGAATTGATTTATCCATAATAAGAAAGTTTATAAATTTCTTATAAAATTTATTCCATAATTTAAAGAGAAGAAGAATTAGTTTTTATTATAAATTAGTTTATAATAAAGACTTGGTTTAAACGGAATTAATTCATAAGAATTTATAGGATAAATTTCTTATGATAAATAATTAGTTTTATTATAAAGTTAGTTATAATAAAATTCATAAGAGAATTTATAGGATAAATCTCTTATGATAACTAATTTGTTTTATTATAAATTGTTTATAATAAGACTAGGCTTAAAAGGAATAAGCAATAAGAAAATTTATAAGATAAATTTCTTATAACTAATTCCGTTAATTCGGTTTAGAGGGAGACTTAGCAAAGGAGTTGCTACTATATAAAGGAACCAAAGGCTAGCCCTTATTCCTAACGAAAATAATTAAGAGATTAATTATTCTCTCCCTCTCTCTCTTAATCCCTCCTCTCCTGTAACGCCCCAAAATTTCCATTTTTAGTTCTTAAAGTCCTTAGAATTATTTAGAAATGGTTTAGAAATGTTCTAGATATTTTTAGGAATTTTTAGAGTATTTTTATGGAATTTTCCGAGTCCGTTTGGTATTTTTGGAAAAAGAAAAAAGAAAAAAAAAGGAAAAATGGAAAAAAAAAATCCAATTAAGTGCAGCGGGTGGATCGAACCCGCGACCACCGCGAGACCACACAAGCGCGCAACCGGCTGGGCTAGGGGTATCAAGCACAGCAAAAGGTGGAGAGACTTATATTTAAGGGGTAGTTAGGTCGATCCGCCCCATAGGTATAAATAGATAATTAAAGAGAGAAGTTTTATTTCTCTCCTCTCCAAACCCTCACCATCCGCCGACCCCTCTCCCTCTCCTCTCTTGGGCGACGCCGACCAACATCAAGGCCAAGAGGGCCGGCCAAGACTCTTCTCCAAGAGATAATTCTATATTCGGGATCCCCGCGGCAAGAGGAACGCGTAGACGTGAAGAATTCTCCGAGATCTCAAGTTTCTTCCGAGCCCTATACGTTAATCTTGGTTGCAAGTCCAAGATATCAATGTAAGTACTGCTCACCTGCAGTAAGAGGCGGGTTTTCCGCGAGAATTTCCTTTAAAAGTTTTTAAAAGATATATTTCCTTGTTGTTTGAGTTTTTGCATGTGATCTTAGTTCATTATATGCTTATATATGTTGATTAATACCCTATGTGAGTTTAGGGTCCAAGAAAAGCTATGAGAAAAGAAAAGAAAAGATAAAGATAAGAAAAGAAAAGGCCAAGGCCTTAAGAAATCCCCAAAAGTCAAGACTTAGGGATTTTAGCACGCAAGGTGCTCCAGAAAATGCCAAGGCATTTACAGATAAGAAAGAAAAGAAAGAAAAGCTATTTTATTTTATAAGGCCAGTACCCGGCGTCCAAGGGCGTCGTTAAAGAAATCCAGGTGTCCAATTCCAAGGTCTTGGCCCTGGTAGACCAAGGTCTGCTCTATTAGGATTGGTGGCTCGCTACCCCAACCTTTTAGGGAACGCGCATATGAGATGGTACTTACGTCTTCAGTGGATCCAAGTGATTATTATTTTCAAGTATATGCTTTAGCAAAGTTTCGAAAATTTAAAGAGTTTTCAAAAAGTTAAAGAATAGCTAAAGTTTCCAAGTTGAGCCAAGAAAAGTAAAATGAGATTTATTATTGCTTGAGTATGCATGTTTTGAGCTATACATGTCCTTAGTTTTTCTTTCAAGCATATTAGTATCTCATATGATGTTCAGTTTGATCTAGAAGCATGTTTGCATATTTCGAGTTTTTGTGAGCTAGATAGTACTTACTAAGCTTTTTGCTTACTAGTTGCATTTCCTCTTATTGCAGATAAAGGTAAAGGCAAGCAATTCTGAAGGAAGACGACGAGGCGGTGCTGAATAGAGTGTGTGTGGTGGCTGATTATGAAGAGATCTTTGGCGCAAGACAATTTAGCTATTAACTCACAATGTTATAGATCATTTGAATTTCAAGTTCTTGCTTTATAAAGTTTAGCGAACATTTGAGTTTTGGATAGTTTTACATGCTCAATTTCTTAGAGTAAAGATTTCATGTCATTTCATTTAGCTTATATATTCTTATGCTTGCATTGGATGAGTGGAAATGTGAGTAGATGGAGATATTGATACTTTATTAGGAAAATAGACACATGTGCCAAGATAGTATCAAATTCTCTTTGAATTAAGTTTTATTGCTTATAAATGTTTAGAAAAGTTGCATTCACATTTCATAATGCTTTAGCAAGGTCATAGAACATGTGTTTGGTGTTATGAATGTATAGAAGTCAAGATTGGTACAAACTTTAGTGTTAAAGTTCATATATCTCGAATAGTTTATTTTCTTCCGCAAAAGTCCAAATTTCAAGTTTATGGATTCGTCTTGATTGGCTAAACTCATTAGAAAACTGTCATAGAGTGTAGAAATGGTGTCATGATTCCATATGGCTCGAAATTATAGGTTTGGAGGAGCTGTGAAGTAACTGGCCGAAACCTGAGTTTCGAATTACAGGCCTATCAGTCGACTGATATAGTATCAGTCGACTGATACCTGCAGTTTGAGTTGGGCGAGGCAAGCTTCAAGTGTACCAATTGCGAGCTTTTGAGATAGTAAGTGTGATATGTTAATATGCATGATTGCTTAAGTTAGAATATGATTGTTAGATGAATTTAAAAGTTTTAAAAAAAAAGATTTCCGCATTTTTAGTCATGTATCTAAAGTCGAGAAGTAGAGAAAAGTAACGATCCGTCTGAAGCAGAGAAGGCGGGTCGCTACAGGTGGTATCAGAGCAGTTCCCATTCTCCAGCATCACACACACATCAGCATCAACCTTGCCGTCTTCAAGTAAGAAAGCTTTAAGTTTCAGTTTTTCTATTGCTCCTTTACTTAACTTCAGTATAGAGAAATGCTTAAGTACTTACTCATATGTGCATAGAACAAGGAAGCATGTTTAATCCCTTAGTATCACGGAATCATGTTTAATCCCTAGAATGGACATTAGGATACTAAGTAAGAAGATAAGTTTATACCTAGAGATGTAGTAGTGATTTCTTGTTCCTTTATGCATTATTAGATGGCAAGAAGAGGCCGAGCTCCTAATGCTAATAACAGAACTCCAGTTCAAGATAACAGAGAGCCTGGCACAGAACAGCCAAACCTGATGGCAGTCATTGCTCAAATGCAAGCTCAGATTACAGAACAACAGAAGACCATCGCCACACTGATGGCGAATCAGCACCCAGTGCCCCCTACACCACCCACAGCAGGAGTGGGAACTCCAGTAGTGGCCGAAGTTCCACCCGTCCCACAGGAGACCCCTGCCGTGAACCGAAGACCAGAAGCATACCTCGTCCAGTGGCAGAGGCTGAAACCCGAAAGCTTCTCAGGCACGACTGAGCCCTGGGATGCCCAGGCTTGGTTCAAGACTTTAGAGAGCACAATGGAGCTTCTTGACTGGCCAGAAGTCGAGAAGGTAAAATGTGCCTCCTTCTGCCTAACTGGAGATGCTCGCATGTGGTGGGAGCGAGTCAAGAGTAAGAAGATAGTCAAGAAGAAGAAGGAGAACCCGAACACGAAGAAGAAGAAGCGGATAGCGATTCCTCTCTTCCCGGAATTCGATTCCGTTACTTCGTTGGTTAGTTTTTCATTATTTTCTCTTATTCTTCTAGTTGTGCCTTCCGAGAATCTAGTAGTTCTCGTCGGCACAAAACTCGTGACTTTGCGAAGTCATCCCGAAGAGAGCTCGGCGTGGACGCGAATAGAGGCGAAGCTTCCAAGGGACGCTACGGTTGGATCTCGTCCCTTTCTTCAAGTTACGCGAGGTATAAAAGTAAATTAGTTTACTTTTCCGCAAACTTTTATTTTATGATTATGTCGATACAGTATAAGGTTGCATGCGGTTGCATGCTAGATACGAAGTTAAAAATAATTTAGGAAATTATTTTATGCAAACTCTTCCGCTGCACGTAAAAATTTAAAATTTTACGAACTCGTATCCTTGTCGACATGCACCCGGTCACAACACAATCAGCAGGTATTCAAACTCCCAATAAGGTAGGGAGGATTGTAACACCCAATAATTTCTTGGTATTATTAGGGATTTTTAGGAATTTTTCTAGCATTTTTCGGAATATTATAGCATTTTTTCGGATCAAAATAAGAAAAAAAAATTAAAGGGGTCGAGTGGGGATCGATCCCGCGACTACAAGGCAAGCCAACACTTAAGCGAATCCATGAAACCAGCTGGGCTAGGGAATCAAGCACAAAAATGGATGAAACAAAATAATATTATAGTTGATTTAGCCCGTTTCATTAAGAGGTATTCAGACTCCCACTTAAGTTGTGTTAAGACCCCTTTTAGGGTTTCGGGAGGCCGCGCGAGCAGGGGTTGGGAGCTGCGAAAACAGGGAGAAAACAAGGGGTTTTCTTCCTCCTTCTTCCTCCTCTTGAGTGGAGAGCCTAGGGCTTCTTCCCTAGGGCTAAGGAGTAGAGATTTCTTGCAAAGGATGAGGAAAAGAGCCCTACACTAGGAATTTCGAGATACTTAGTGAGTTTTCTTCAAGAAAAGGGTAAGTAAATCACTCACCTGCAATAGAAGTTGTTTCGCCATGTATTTCTCGTTGTGGAACCATGTTTGTGATCTAAATGCATGCTTAAAGATGATGGTTTTCTTATTTGTGTGTTTTAAGTTTATAAAGAATACATGTTTTATCATAGAATAAGAATTGGAGTATGTTTTTATGTATGTGACCTAAGTATGACAAGAGTAAGTTTTTGAAAAGTCCCAAAAAGGAGTCTTGGGGTTAAGGGCACGCAAGGTGCTCGATGAAAGTTCCAAGTAAGAAAAGGTAAAGGTTTATAGTGCAAGATATATGAAAAAGAAAGTTAGCTTGATAAATACAAGCATTATGAGTAAGAAAGTATTTTACTTTTGTAAAGTGACATGTACCGGGCAAATGAGAGGCCCACAGAAAGTAAGAAAGAAGCTCTAATAGGGTGCGGTGGCTAGCTACCCCGAAACCTATTAGGGATGTGCGCATTGGTACATTGATACCATGGTACATTGTCAAGGCCTGAGAAAGTTGATTATTATTTTGAAGTATATGAGTATATGAAAGTGTTTCAATTTCCTAAAGTGCATGTTTTGTTATGTATGATAACATGGTTATGTTATAAGCATGTTAAAGGGAAAGAGCAAAGAAGTTGTGTTTTAAAGTATGGAAATGTATCATTAGTAAGTTTCAAAAGAAATTATAAGCATGTTAGATTTGCCAATGTTTTAGTGTTAGTAAATGTTTTCAAATATGATTGAGCATGATAAGTATATGAAAGTTTCCATGTGTAAGTGTTTCAAAGTGCATGTGTTTTGAAGCAAGCATTATTTGAAAAGAGCATGTTTATCCCTTATCGTTGGATTTGTGAGTTAGGATTTACTTACTAAGCATTTTGCTTATTAGTTGCATTTCCTTCTATTGCAGACAAAGGTAAAGAAAAAGCATAAGTTAAGGAGGCGAAGGGACTTGCATTGATGTTCAGTGGCGGCGGAGCCGTGGAAGAGATCTTTGGGCTAAGTCTTGTAGAACATGTGTTTTGGTATTTCGAAGTGGTAGAATGAATGACTTTGTTTAAACCTTGCATAGATACAAAATTTGGTACAAACTCTAGTCTAAAGTTCATATAGATTTTGATAGCTTATTTACTTCCGCAAAAGTCCTAATTTCAAGTTTATGAAGTTGTTTTGATTGGCTAAAATGTTTAGAAAACTAGTATAGAGTATAGAAATGGTGTTATGTCTTTGTATGGCTTGAAAGTATATGTTTTGTGGATGGATGGAGATGAGTTTCAGGTCTGAAATGAAGGTTTTCAGGCGTGCCAGTCGACTGGTTTAGAACCAGTCGACTACCCTATCGAACAATAGCTTCTGTTCGATGCACCAGTTGACTGCCAAGAGGCCAGTCGACTGGTGCCGCGCCCAGAAACTTGCTGTGGCCGATACCAGTCGACTGGCTATATAGCAGTCGACTGGTACCATTAAAGGGAAGTTGTGTAGAGCAGCTGGTTAGTGCTTTAGTGTTACAACTAAGAGGTCTAGGGGTCAAATCCTTGCAAAGCAAATAAAATGAAAGTTGTTTTGTTTTTTTTTTTGGAAAAAAAAGAGAAGGAAGAAAAAAAAAATTTAGAGCGAGTTAAGGGAAGTCAAGTAGTAGTAACTTAAAGCTTAGTAAAGCTTAGTAGTAACAAAAGGTGGGTCGTCACAGAATGGTATCAGAGCAAAAGGTTCCACCCCTCCGCCACACTGACATCAAGCATCAATCCTGCCGCCTGCCAAGTAAGAAGTTCATATGTTGTAGTTTTATATGCTTTTCATTATTGACTGCTAGTATCAGTAAGTGAAAGATGATAAGGAAGTATGTTAGTATTATTATATGCTATTATGTGCATGGTCAGTAATGCTATTATGAGTATGATGACAGTATGATGATATGACCTATGTTATATGAGTATGATGATAGTATGATGATGATATGACATATGCCATATGAGTATGATGATATGAGTAGAATGATAGTGAAGTAATGAAATATCCATATTTATGAAATGTCCTTATTGAAGTAATGTCCTGTCTCTATAAGTATGATGATAAGTAATGTCCACCTTCTCTTTATGATATAAAGGAAGAGAATGCCAAGAGGACGTCCTAGAAAGGCCCAAAATGAGGAGCGAACTCCTAGAGGGCAAGAGGCAACATAGTCTCTTTATGATATAGAGTAAGAGAATGTCAAGAGGACGTCCTAGAAAGGCCCAAAATGAGGAGTGAGCTCCTAAAGGGCAAGAGGCAGCAAAGTCAGTACCACCACCAAATCTTTTTGCGGTGGTGGCTCGGTTACAAAGGTAAGTAGTAGAATAGCTGCAAGTTATTGCCACCATGAGGACTAACTAGTAGGCCGCTCCCATTACCCCGCCGGTGGAGAATGTGGTGGCACCAGTTGTGACCGACGATCCATCGGTTACATCTATAGTCCCGGCAAGGGGGGTAAGGCAAGAAGCGTACCTCATCCAGTGGTTGAAACTGAAGCCAGAGAACTTCTCAGGCACAAGTGAACCATGGGATGCTCAAGCATGGTTCAGAACTTTGGAAAGCATAGTAGAGCTACTGGACTAGCCTGAGGTAGAGAAGATAAAGTGTGCATCTTTCTGCCTTGCCGCAGATGCTAGAATATGATGGGAGAGAGTCAAGGCCAAGAGAAATGTCAGCCTGATGACATGGGCAGACTTCGAGATCGAGTTTTTTTTGAAGAATACATTCATATGCTAGTAACCAACAAGCATTATGATGAATTCACGGAGATCAGACAAGGAGAATTATCCATGGATAAAGCAGTGAAGAAGTTTAATCGGTTAGCTCATCTGTGCCTAGAGCTAGTTGGCACTGAAAGAGAAAGAGTCAAGCTAATGCTCAAGATGTTAAGGCCTGAGATAGCTTTAAAGGTGGTCAGTGGTGTTAGTAGGCCGTAGACCTTGGAAGGACTGATAACAGTATTAAGGCCATCAGAAAGGTTGAACGATGAAGTTCTTAACAACCTTACCTTCGAGAGAGGTCATGACCTCTATTGAGAGGCTGAGGGCAGTACCAATCTGGATTTCCAACCGAGAGCTCTACAGTGACTTGGTAGTCCTTGAGATGAAGGATTACGATGTCATTTTAGGGATGGACTTCTTGAGCAAGTACAATGCTTCTATAGACTGCCGTAAGAGAAAAGTCAAGTTCACACCAGAAGCAGAACCTTCATTTGAGTTTATTGGAGACCCAAGGAGAAAGACAAAGAGGTTCCTATCTACCTTACAAGCTCAGAGAATGTTAGAGAAGGGGTGCTCTGGTTTTCTAGCTCATATAGTGGATGCAAGTCAAGGAGAAGGATTGAAGAGAGAAGAAGTGAGGGTAGTCTGTGACTATCCTGAGGTGTTTCCTGAAGAGTTACCAGGACTCCCTCCCAATCGGGAAATTGAGTTTGAAATTGAGTTGGCCCCAGGAACCAACCCAATTTCGAAGGCACCTTATCGCATGGCGCAAGCAGAACTGAAAGAATTACAAGAACAATTGCAAGAGCTGCTTGACAAGGGTTTCATCCGCCCTAGTCATTCACCTTGGGGAGCTCCTGTATTGTTCGTCAAGAAGAAAGATGGATCTATGCGAATATGCATAGACTATCGAGCTTTGAATAAGATAACCATCAAGAACAGATATCCTTTGCTAAGGATAGATGATTTATTTGATCAGCTGAAGGGAGCCACAGTGTTCTCAAAAATAGATCTACGATCAGGTTACCATCAACTCAAAGTGAAGGAAAGTGATGTGCCAAGGACTGCTTTCAGTACAAGTTATGGGCACTATGAGTTTGTGGTCATGCCTTTTGGAGTGACAAACGCCCCTGCGACGTTTATGGATCTAATGAATAGAGCGTTCAAGGATTTTCTGGGCAAGTTCGTCATGGTCTTCATTGATGATATCCTAGTGTATTCAAAGACTCAGAATGAACATGAAGAACACCTGAAGATAGTGTTGCAAACCTTACACCAGAAAGAGTTGTACGTCAATTCTCAAAATGTGAGTTTTGGCTTGATCAGGTGGCCTTCCTAGGCCATATCATTTCCAAGGAAGGTATTATGGTAGACCCAGCCAAGATTGAAGCAGTTAGTAACTGGAGTCGACCAAAGAATGCCAGTGAGATCAGAAGTTTTCTGGGTTTGGCAGGGTACTATAGAAGGTTTGTAGGAGACTTTTCAAAGATAGCTTCTCCACTTACAGCCCTTACCAGAAAGAATAAGAAGTATGAGTGGACTGAAGACTGTGAGCAGAGTTTTCTTGAGTTGAAGAAGAGACTGACAAGTGCTCCTATTCTTACAGTACCCGAGGGTGATAAGAGCTTTGATATATACAGTGATGCATCAAAGCTAGGACTAGGAGTAGTCCTTATGCAAGAAGGCAGAGTCATAGCTTATGCTTCCAGGCAACTCAAGGACTATGAAAAGAATTACCCCACTCATGATCTGGAGTTGGCAGCTGTAGTCTTTGCTCTAAAGATATGGAGGCATTACTTGTATGGAGTGCAGTGTAAGATTTATACAGATCACCAGAGTCTGAAATATTTCTTCACTCAGAATGACCTCAATATGAGATAGCGAAGGTGGCTCGAGTTAGTAAAGGACTATGACTGTGAGATTCTTTACCACCCTGGTAAGGCAAATAGAGTAGCAGATGCACTGAGTAGAAAGACTTGTGCTACTTTGATGTCCTTATCATCATTGGCACCACCATTACAGAAGGAGATAGTGGATTATGGAGTGGAGATTATTGATGGATAGCTAGCCCTATTGACACTAGAGTCAACTTTGCTTGAAGAGATACAGAAAGAGCAAGCTGAGGATTCTGATATCCAAGGATCAAGCAGGAGATGCAAGAAGGAGAGAGTAAGGAGTTTAGAGTATCTGACAGTGGGATACTCTTCTATGGTGACCGTTTATGTGTCCCCAATCATGAAGAGCTGAGAAAGAAGATTCTTGAAGAAGCCCATGGAACTCCCTACTCAATGCATCCTGGTTCCACTAAGATGTACCAGAATTTGAAAAGAAGATTTTGGTGGTCAGGGATGAAGAGAGACATAGCTAAGTATGTCAGCACCTGCCTGACATGTCAGAGAGTTAAAGCAGAACACCAGAGACCAGGAGGTGTTCTACAGCCCATTCAGATGTCAGAGTGGAAATGGGAAGACATAGCCATGGATTTCATAGTTGGTTTACCAAAGACAACTAATGGCTATGATGCTATTTGGGTAATAGTAGACAGATTGACCAAGTCTGCCCACTTTTTGGCAATCAGAGTGTCTTACTCAATTGAAAAGTTAGCTCAATTATATGTGCAGGAAGTGATCCGACTACACGGAGTCCCGAAGACCATTATCTCTGATAGGGATGGTCGTTTCACTTCACACTTTTGGGAGTGTGTACAGACAACGTTAGGCACCAAACTGAAATTCAGCACAGCTTTCCATCCCCAGACTGATGAATAGACAGAGAGAGTGAATCAGGTTCTAGAAGATATGCTCAGAGCTTGTGCATTGGACTTCAAGGGCAGTTGGTGCAAGTATTTATGTCTAGCTGAGTTTGCCTACAACAACAGTTACCAAGCCACTATTGGTATGGCACCCTATGAAGCTCTTTATGGTAGGAAGTGTAGATCTCCCCTCTGTTGGTATGAAGGTAGTGAGAAGAAGGAAATGGGGTCACAGACTGATCTTATAGATGATACCACAGAAGCTATAAAAAGCATCCGCCAGAGGATAAAGACTGCTCAGAGTAGGCAGAAGAGCTACGCCGATGTACGCCGTAGGCCGTTAGAGTTTGAAGTTGGGGATACAGTTTTCCTCAAAGTAGCTCCTATGAAGGGTGTGATGAGATTTGGCAAGAAAGGCAAGCTAAGTCCTCGATACGTAGGGCCCTACCCAGTGACAAAAAGAGTTGGCAAAGTAGCTTATGAGTTGGAGCTACCCTCAGAGATGTCAGCAATACACAATGTGTTCCATGTCTCAATGCTAAAGAAGCATATCCCGGATGTCAACCAAGTGATTGAGCCACAGGTGGTACAAGTGCAAGAAGATCTCAGTTATGAAAGTTGACCTATTCAGATAATAGATCGAGCAGATAGGAAGTTGAGGAATAAAGTGGTACCACTAGTGAAAGTCTTATGGCTGAATCAGAAGTATGAAGAGGAAACCTGGGAATCAGAAGATAGCATGAGGTAAAGATATCCAGAGCTGTTCTAAGTTCGAGGACGAACTTTTTATAAGGTAGGGAGGATTGTAACACCCAATAATTTCCTGGTATTATTAGGGATTTTTAGAAATTTTTCTAGCATTTTTCAGAATATTATATCATTTTTTCGGATCAAAATAAGAAAAAAAATTAAAGGGGTCGAGTGGGGATCGATCCCGCGACCACAAGGCAAGCCAACACTTAAGCGAATCCAAGAAACCAGTTGGGCTAGGGTATCAAGCACAAAAATGGATGAAACAAAATAATATTATAGTTGATTTAGCCCGTTTCATTAAGAGGTATTCAAACTCCCACTTAAGTTGTGTTAAGACCCCTTTTAGGGTTTCGGGAGGCCGCGCGAGCAGGGGTTGGGAGCTGCGAAAACAGGGAGAAAACAAGGGGTTTTCTTCCTCCTTCCTCCTCTTGAGTGGAGAGCCTAGTGCTAAGGAGTGGAGATTTCTTGCAAAGGATGAGGAAAAGAGCCCTACACTAGGAATTTCGAGATACTTAGTGAGTTTTCTTCAAGAAAAGGGTAAGTAAATCACTCACCTGCAATAGAAGTTGTTTCGCCATGTATTTCTCGTTGTGGAACCATGTTTGTGATCTAAATGCATGCTTAAAGATGATGGTTTTCTTATTTGTGTGTTTTAAGTTCATAAAGAATACATGTTTTATCATAGAATAAGAATAGGAGTATGTTTTTATGTATGTGACCTAAGTATGACAAGAGTAAGTTTTTGAAAAGTCCCAAAAAGGAGTCTTGGGGTTAAGGGCACGCAAGGTGCTCGATGAAAGTTCCAAGTAAGAAAAGGTAAAGGTTTATAGTGCAAGATTTATGAAAAAGAAAGTTAGCTTGATAAATACAAGCATTATGAGTACGAAAGTATTTTACTTTTGTAAAGTGACATGTACCGGGCAAATGAGAGGCCCACAGAAAGTAAGAAAGAAGCTCTAATAGGGTGGGGTGGCTAGCTACCCCGAAACCTATTAGGGATGCGCGCATTGGTACATTGATACCATGGTACATTGTCAAGGCCTGAGAAAGTTGATTATTATTTTGAAGTATATGAGTATATGAAAGTGTTTCAAATTCCTAAAGTGCATGTTTTGTTATGTATGATAACATGGTTATGTTATAAGCATGTTAAAGGTAAAGAGCAAAGAAGTTGTGTTTTAAAGTATGGAAATGTATCATTAGTAAGTTTCAAAAGAAATTATAAGCATGTTAGATTTGCCAATGTTTTAGTGTTAGTAAATGTTTTCAAATATGATTGAGCATGATAAGTATATGAAAGTTTCCATGTGTAAGTGTTTCAAAGTGCATGTGTTTTGAAGCAAGCATTATTTGAAAAGAGCATGTTTATCCCTTATCGTTGGATTTGTGAGTTAGGATTTACTTACTAAGCATTTGCTTATTAGTTGCATTTCCTTCTATTGCAGACAAAGGTAAAGAAAAAGCATAAGTTAAGGAGGCGAAGGGACTTGCATTGATGTTCAGTGGCGGCGGAGCCGTGGAAGGGATCTTTGGGCTAAGTCTTGTAGAACATGTGTTTTGGTATTTCGAAGTGGTAGAATGAATGACTTTGTTTAAACCTTGCATAGATACAAAATTTGGTACAAACTCTAGTCTAAAGTTCATATAGATTTTGATAGCTTATTTACTTCCGCAAAAGTCCTAATTTCAAGTTTATGAAGTTATTTTGATTGGCTAAAATGTTTAGAAAACTAGTATAGAGTATAGAAATGGTGTTATGTCTTTGTATGGCTTGAAAGTATATGTTTTGTGAATGGATGGAGATGAGTTTCAGGTCTAAAATGCAGGTTTTCAGGCGTGCCAGTCGACTGGTTCAGAACCAGTCGACTGCCCTATCGAATAGTAGCTTCTGTTCGATGCACCAGTTGACTGCCAAGAGGCCAGTCGACTGGTGCCGCGCCTAGAAACTTGTTGTGGCCGATACCAGTCGACTGGCTATATAGCAGTCGACTGGTACCATTAAAGAGAAGTTGTGTAGAGCAGCTGGTTAGTGCTTTAGTGTTACAACTAAGAGGTCTAGGGGTCAAATCCTTGCAAAGCAAATAAAATGAAAGTTGTTTTGTTTTTTTTTTTTTGGAAAAAAAAGAGAAGGAAGAAAAAAAAAATTTAGAGCGAGTTAAGGGAAGTCAAGTAGTAGTAACTTAAAGCTTAGTAAAGCTTAGTAGTAACAAAAGTTGGGTCGTCACACTCCCAATAGTGATATAAGGTCTCTCCCACCACTTGTTGAATACCACAGATGCTCTTCCTAATGATAGCCATTCTTGAATTTGGAAGATACTTCTCTAAAAATGCCTTTTTCATGGCAATCCAACTTGCAACATGTCCAGTAGGTAAGTAATAAAACCAATCTTTAGCTACTCCAGTAAAAGAAAATGGAAATGCCCTTAATTTGATGTCCTCTTCAGAAATCCCTTGAGGCTTCATAGTGGAGCACACTACATGGAACTCATGGTCTTCTCCTGATTATCCCTAAAACTTGGGAAGTAGATGAATTATGCCTGATCTCAACTCAAAATCTCCAGCTAACTCTGGATAAGCAATACAAGAATACTGAAATGCATCATCAAGGGCTGCAAGCTCCTTCATAGTCTTCTGATGTTCTGCCATGAGACTGCTTGAATGAGTAGGAATATTTTCAATAACTTCTGTAACACTTCCTTGATTTCTCCTAGCTCTGAAGGTCCTCTCAATCTCAGGATCAAACTCCACAATATCACCACCTGCAGTCCTGGTCATAAACCCAACAAAATGACAGCAAATGTATATCGAAAGCTAAAGCAAATGAAATAGAATCAGAAAATATGAAATTAAGCACAAGCTCAAATCAAACAAACTCAACTAGTGTGTTCCTCGGCAACGACGCCAAAAATTTGATAGTGCCCACAACCAGTGTCACAATGAGCCTCAAATTTGAATTTATAAATTGAAAACCCTTAGCTCACAAAACAAAGTGTAGTATAGGGGCCTTATGTCGTATTTTTCCAAGGACTAGCTAAGAATGCTTAACTCGAGCTAGAATTCATCATTTCTATTTTGGGTTTTCAAGTGAAATGGGTATTTTTACGATAATGCATGAAATTGCAGTGGAAACAGAATAAACTCAGCTAATTCAAAACTAATTCGAAATTGCAGACGCTACACTTATCCCTATTTGAAGACTAAGCAATTCAATTCGAAACTATGAGATTGAAATTCAAGAACTAATATTGAATGCAGAAATCTGTATCTAACTGCAGAATTGGAAAACTAGAACAAAGGAATACCAAAAGAACATGACTAAGAAGTAAGTTGATACAAACTGAAAGAAAAATAATGAATAAGAGTTTAGAAACGAAATTTTCCAAAATTAAACATCAGACCAATCCCTTGCCAAGATTTCCTTCTTGCCGTCACACAAAAGCCAAGCTAGAAACCCTCTAGCTTAAAATCAGCAAGAACCGACTCCCTTGATCAGTTTGTACTTGGCTTGGTGCATATTGATCTTCCTGATCGGTCAAGCAGACCGATCAGGACTCCCTGTGATCGGATTGGAGACCGATCAGTAGTGTTCGTGATCGATCAAAGAGACCGATCACGTATCTGAAAACTCCCATGATCTCTTCTTCTTGATGCGCTGAATGTCGACTTTGGCTCAGAAACCCTCATGAGCCTTCGAAGAACCCCTCCGAATGCTCCGACAACTCCAATCGATGAAGACAACAATCAAAAAGGAATTGATCGGCAGAAGCTTAGCTCTGGGCGAAACCCTCACCTGAGCTTTCCAGAGACGAACTCGATTAGCAAACTTCAAGGAAAATCGATCTCTATGATTTGAAATCTTGAAAATGAGCTTGGATCTGATGTGGCCACGCGAATCAGAGAAGAAAACTGAGGAAATGCCAAGAATAGGGAAGAACTCGCGACTACCAGAGCTGGATGAGAAATTCCTGATTTAACTAATTCCAATTAAAAATGAACGACTGTGATCATCCTCGCTTAATCCAACGGTCAGATCATCTCAAATTGAAACCAAACTTTCCAGATCTCCATCAATCGTCAGGATCTTCTTCTCCGTAGCTTGGATCGATCAGATCTGGAACGAATGGCTTGGATTACCCTTCCTTTTGAATGGATGGCTTAGACTCCTCTTGAGCTTGATCCAACAGCTAGATGACTTCTGATTTGGACCAAACCTTCAGATCTTCATCTGTGGTCTTGATTTACTCTACCTTAAGCTCAGATTGGTTAGAAGATGAAAGATGGCTCAGATCACCCCATGTCTTGATTGAATGACCCACGTTTCTCCATTGCTTGATCATCTTGATTAAAACCAAGTCTGACTTAAATATCTTTCCAATCTACTCTAGGTCCGTGATCATTCGAAGCCTACAAAATTATATTCAAATTTTAATGGCAAAATATCTCAAATATAAAAAGATTTGCATCCAAAGCTAAAATAGAAATAACTAATGGAACTTAGTGTAAATGCAAGATTAAGCATACAAAAAGGAATCAAAACATGGATTTGAGAGCCTAAATTGATTATCAAAATGGTAATTATCAGGGAGCCATAGAAAAACAATATACATAATTAGATAATCTTTTGTATGTTTTACTGAATTTTTGCTTGATAATTGTTTATTTAGTTTCTGCAAAAATGCCATGCTTAGGTTAGAAATGGTTAGATACGGATCTGACTTGGTAAGGCGTACCCTATTTGGTCTTTTTAGTCCGGTGGAATTAGCTGAAGCTACCTCACTTCATCCTCGACTAGTTAGACCAGTGTTTCTCAAAGAGCAATCTGGAAATGGAATTTCTTTAAAAGACTTTGTCTAGAAAAGGGTTGTTGCTCTGATAACCAAGAAGGCCCCTGTGCCTCGCTAAGACCTAGAAGCCAATTATTGAAATCTAGTTTCAAATTTCAAATTGTTAAACTTGAATCTAACACATGCTTCAATCAAATCATAGTTCTTAACCTAAATTTAAAAGATAAAATAAATACATCTCACAAAACAGATAAAGATTCTCTGTTTTATCACTTACAAATGGGTGAGATGCCTAGGACCTAAAAGTATAGTCCAACCCAACTAACCGTACAAATCAAATCAATTTCACCTTTAAGTAATTTAACTTAATAATTTTTAAAATTTAACTTAATAATTTTCAAAATTCAACTTAATCTAACTTAGATTTTTCCAACCTAATTAATAAAACAAAAAACCTATCTCACAAATTAAACACTCATAGGAGTAACTTGATTGATAACTCAAATTGGGTTAGATAGACTAGACAGTGAAACTCAATTAGTCTATCCTTATACTTCTACATAAATGGATCCAAACCAGAGTACTTTATGTGTAGGAACATAAAGATTTAGATTAGTTGATGTTGGATAGTAGATGCTCTAGACATATGACTAGAGATAAATTGAAGTTCACCAAAATCAAGTACAAAAATCTAGGATCAGTGGTATTTGACAACAATGTCACACTTAAGATAATTGGTTCAGGTAATATTGAATTCAACTCTGATTTTGTTATTAAGAAGGTACTATTAGTTGAAATTTCAAGTTTAACTTACTTAGCATTAGTCAACTATGTGATACTGGATATGTAGTTACTTTCACTGACTCAGACTGCCTTATTAGGAGCTTACAAGACCCAGAAATAACCCTTAAGGGAATTAGAAAAAATAATGTTTATACTATTAATCTACCATTCACATCTAAATGTTTTCTAACCCAACTAAAAGAAAGTAATTTATGGCTTAGAAGACTAGGCCACACTCACACGAAATTAATTTCAAAATTAAACCAAAATGGACTAGTAAAGGGTATCCCTAAACTTAGAAATCTTGAAAAGTCAATATGTAACCCATGTCAACAAGGAAAATAAACAAAATCAACCCACAAATCTGTCCAGTCAGACTTAACTCAAGCTACACTTGAGCTCCTACACCTAGACCTATTTGATTCTCATGGAGTCAAGTCATGAAGTGGAAATCGATACTGCTTAATAATTATCGATGATTATTTTAAATTTACCTGGGTTAAGTTTTTAAAAATCAAAGATGAAATGATTGAAACGTTTAATAATTTATGTAAAATACTTGAAAATCAAAAAGATACAAAAATCTAAAGAATTAGAAGTGACCATGGGGGAGAATTTGAAAACAAAAAATTTAATGAATTCTATAAAATTAATGGATATGTCCATGAATTTTCCTGCCCTAGAACCCCCAACAAAATAGGATAGTTGAAAGGAAAAACAAAACCCTTCATGAAGCTGCTAGGACCATGCTCAATGAATATAATTTATCTAATCAATTTTGGGTAGAGGCTATAAACACAACTTGTTACATTCAAAATAGGGTTCTAATTAACAAAAGACACAATAAAATGCCTTATGAAATCTATTACCACATAATACCTAACTTATATTATCTAAGGGTTTTTGGGTGTAAAGTACATATCTTAAATACTAAAAATTACTTAGGAAAATTTCAATCAAAATCAATTCCAAGAATCTTTGTAGGATACTCAACCACTAGGGCATATACGGTCTATAATAAACATATCCTCAAAATTGAAGAAACCACAAATGTAATATTTGATGAAGAAATTTTAACAACATCAACTAAGTTGCCTAGCCTAATCAATTCACCAAATGTTCAACCAAGCCTAAATACATCAGATTAAGATCTAGAAGACATTGAACCAATAATTGAACCAACTCAAATAATCGAACCAGTAATTGAACCAACTCAAATAATCAAACTAATAATTGAACCAACTCTAACACCTAAACAACCTGAACCATCTTCTAGACTAGCTCAAATCATCCAACTGATCAAATCTTAGGTGACCCAATCTTAGGTGTTAGAACACGGTCATTCTATAGAAACCTAAGTCAAAATGCTCTGCTTTCTAAGATTGAACCCAAGGCAATAGAAGAAGCTTTACCTGACCCAGACTAGATTATAGCTATGTAGGAGAAATTAGCTCAGTTTGTAAGAAACCAAGTCTAAGACTTAGTGTTAAATTCGACACTTTTGACACGATCCAGAAAATTTTTCAAAAATTTTTCCGAAAAGGATTTAGGGTTTTCGAGTCCCAAACTAAAGTTATAGGGTTAAATCACTTTGCAACTTAAGTTATGAGCAGTTAAATGTTTGAAATCAAATAATGAGGGCACAATTTGGGAAAAAATCCTAGACCTAAAGGGGCTAAATCTGGATAAATGAAACTTGGAGGGCTAATATGCAAAATGGCAAAACATAACTTTTTTCCATTCTCCTTTTCCCCTATCAAATCACCCTTTCCCTTTGTCTCCACAACCCGACGCCATTAGCTCTGCTCCCCTATTCTCCCCGACGCCGTATATGATCCCAGCGGTTTCTTCCTCCCCTCTCGTGTTCACCCGATCTCAGAAACCTATTGCGATACCTTTATCCTGATCACTCAGAGGAGCTCATCTCCTTGACTCCCATCGTCAGTCATCGAATGGATCCATTGCTTCAACGGACCTCCCCACTAGTTGATAGTTGCTATGGTTGGGTTGGGGCAAATAGCGCGTCATCGTCGACAACTTACCGACGACTCTATTGCTATTTTCATGTAGAACACCTGGTTGACCATCTATGGATCTGGTAAGCCATTCCCCTTCATTTGTGGATCGGCTGGAGGTGTTAGGGTTGGTATTGTCTGTGTTTGGGTTGATTTCTAGGGTCAAGATAATGGATTAGCTTGTTCATTTTAGCATAAATGTTGTGAGGTGGATTTTGATTCGGTTTTGGTTTTAGGGAAATGTTGATCTGACTTCTAGAATGAATTTGTTTGTTTCAGTTTTTGGAGAGTTTTCCTCTATTCTTGTTTGGATGCTTACTATGAGCTTTCGTTTGGAAAAGGAGATGGAATGAGCTGAGAATGTTTTGTTTGGAGATCTTGTGGTTTTGTTATGCTCTGCTACCTAGCCGTGAACAACATTTTAAATTGATTTTGAATTGGATTGTAATTGAAATTAGGTGTTAAGCTTTAATTCGTTGATCTTGCTAATTATCTTGGTAATGCTTTGTTTGGGAAATCCGATGCTGCTTATTGGCTTGGGATTTAAATCTGTTGTTGAAGATAAATGCGTGGTTGATCAAGGTTGTAGGGTTATGATTTCAAATGGGGTTTAGTTTATTTCCTCCATGTGTTCGATGTGAGCTTTGGGTTTGAAATTGGTGGTCTTATTGATCCTACGATTTGGTTTACGATGTGTGAATAATTGTTGTATTGGTAGTTTAATGATTTAATCTTGTTTGGAGAGTAGACTTGGTTTTTATTTTGGGTTTGAAGCTTCGTGCCATGTGGTGTAGTCATTGGGTGAATTAGAGGAGGAATGCTACTTCAGTTATGGGTTCGGTTGAGTTTGAGTGATACCAGGTAAAAATAATGGTGGAGGATAACAATTCAGTTTAGAATAAAAGGTTAACTCTGTTCTCTTGGAGCTATGAGGTGGATGTCTTAGGGGAGGTTGGTTTGGGCTAGGGATTGATTCATTATTCAATCTACAGTAGAACTAGGATTAGATTTAGCTATTTATTTTATATATATATACCTAGCTAAATAACATGTATTGATACAGGACACTGAGTTTCTTTTAGACTTTTGGATGGGAGGTTCTTATTTGATACAGACTATTCCTACTTTAAGGCGAGTACTTCTTGCTTGTATCTGTAGTTCCACTTTATCTTTATGCATGGCTATTTATGTTTATTGTAGTAGGTTTATTTACTTTAAATCTGCTATCATTTTGTTATCCTGCTTGATACTTATGCTTGACCTTGGATATGATATAGATTTTCCTTCTATACAGTCTCGTTTATTTGTTTTCTAATTCTATATAGCTTTGGTATAACATGAGTATGTAGATATAGAATAGCATACCACTGTATGGTTGCATTGATTGCTTCTAGTCATACTTGCACGTGTGTCTAGATATAGAATGATTGAGTTATGGCGGCATATCATTTGATATCTACATCTGCATTGGTTTGATTTCTGTTATTACTTGCATGTGCACCTAGATGCATGATGGTTAGGTTATTATACCTGTGATCGACCAATGCATGTTATGTTGAATTATGTATGATGACCAGGAGGGGTTGCATGTGTTTAGAATCATGCACCATCCCTGCATTGTTGAATGTCGGTGATCAGTGACTCCCTTGTG
Organism: Boesenbergia rotunda; assembly: GCA_024364735.1. NCBI lineage: Eukaryota > Viridiplantae > Streptophyta > Magnoliopsida > Zingiberales > Zingiberaceae > Boesenbergia > Boesenbergia rotunda. The sequence continues at coordinate 76,997 of JAGFNQ010006178.1, forward strand.
GTTGAGCCTATTGTCGTCCGGTATATGATATGCACACACGACCACTCATGGGTTAGTGGATACGGCATGATATGCACACACGACCACTCATGGGTTAGTGGATACGGCTGGGTGTGTGCATTAGCTTTGTACTGCTCTGCTCGACCGCTCATGGGTAGTGGTTTCGAAGCATGGTAGCAGGCATGGATCCCTTCTCTTTCCATAGACCAGAGGAGATGAGAGCAACGCTCCCTCATATATACATGGGGTAGGGGGTGGTCCCCCGCTAGTATCCTATCCACTTGGTCACTCAGGAGCAGTGATGGCAGAGTGCGTACAGTGTCATAGCCCTACCCACTCGGTCGACATATTATCGCATGTCTTGGTGGCTCGACTGGCATCAGGGACGACTATGTTATTGCATCATGTGCATATGATGCATTGTCCATTTTGATTGTGATTGCTGCATTTATTTGCTGCACTTATTTAACATGCACATACAGGTTATACCATTTGTGTGGTTTAATGACCCTGCACTTGCTCGTGTGGTACGACCCCTTTTATGATCAGTATAGACTGATTTCTAGTATGTATAGTCAGTTGTACTTTTAGTTATGTATATTCTAATATTCCTGTTGAGACTGTATCCTGTTGTTTCTTTATAGCTTATTCAGCTATTTTGTTTCATCCATGCATATCTTTTATATACCCGCGGAGTCCACTTGGACGCACCACCCATCACAATACTTTTGTTTTCAGGTTGATAGCTCACCGGAGGAGCCCAGTTGCCGGTCCCAGGCTCCCACAACTCCATAAGATGGGTGTTTCCGCTATGTTTTGTTTTATTTTTATTGCTTAGTCTATATTTTATATTCATTACGATACCATGGACTTATATTTGATTTATTCGTGCGGTATTGTATTTTGAGTCCATTGTTGGATTTTTTGATGTGGTTTTGCTGTACGCCTGCCCTAGGAGCAGCTCAGGTGAGTTTTTATGATATTCTGCATTGCGATGTCATTGTTTTCATATTATATATATATGTTTTGAGGCCTGAGACCAATTATATTGCGTGGGTGTTTGTGTGTATGTGTAAATTATCTGCTAGACAGGGGAGATATTGTCCGATTTTATATTAGATCAGCGGCTCTGTTGGTCTCGAGGCATGACATTTAGTACCAAAACCAAAAGGTAAGACTATGATAGACACTAAGTGGGTTTTCAGGAATAAGCTGTTGGATCGAGAAAACCGATAGAGGGGGGGGGGTGAATATCGGAAAACTTTCGGATTTGAGTAAGAGTAGGTACGCAGCGGAAACTAAAAAACAAGACACAGAGACACAGTCGATTTAATTGGTTCGGAGCCTGTGTCGACTCCTACTCCAAGGCCCACGGTCGTTGACCGTTTACTTTGGGCAATTCTATATAAGCGCAAAAAGGTTTACAAAATTTAATTACAAAGATAAGTGCAGTAATTGAAAAGAACGCTCTTCTTTACCGACGTCCGGAGTAGATCAACTTTTTCGGAGCAGCGGGACGTCGTCGGCTCGAGTTGGAGAGTTTCCGGAGCAAGGCGCAAGAGCAGAAGAGCTTTGAGGCGTCGAGTTAATTGATGATCGAAGCTTGGGGTCGAAGGCCCTTTATATAGGGCCTGGGGGCGCCCGGGATGTCGGGGGCGCCCCCCACGTGGCCTCTGATCCGCAGAGCTCTCGATCGCGTCTGATCCCCTAGATCCACTTTGACCTGGGCGCTCGGAGCGCTCGGGGCGCCCGCATTGACCGGGTCAAAGTTTATCTTCTGGCTTCGAAGGCTTTTGGTTCGAGGTATGCGCATGGGGGCGCCCGGGACGCAGGGGGTGCCTTGGAGCAGCGGGGGCGCCCGGAAGCACGGGGGCGCCCGACCCAGCATGTATTCGAACCCCTTTTTGCTTTACCTATTTTGTATGGCCCTTGGGGGCGCCCGGGACGCTCCGGGCGCCCTACTCAGCTACTACCTCATTCCTTTGAGGCTATCTGAGCTGCAGACACACGTTCCTTCGGTCCTGCATCCAGGGTTAGTCCAAAACACAATAACATTATAAAATATTAGATTATACAGCCTTAGCTGTCTTGGTTCTGACTTTGGTCTCCAAAATGGAGCCCTAGGTCGAACCGACGCCTACTGTTCCCTCGACGGGGAACGCGTCCTCACCTACTCCTCTCGGGAGAAATTACCTGATGCCAACCGTTCCTCTGGTTGGACTTTTGCCTGACGGTCCTTTGTCAGGTCTTGTAAACTGGCAGTCCTTCGCTAGTTGCCTAGCAGTCCTTCGCTAGGGCTTCAGCCCCAGGCTGTCCTTCACCTGGTGCCTAGCAGTCCTTCGCTAGGGCTTATTTCCCTGGCATTCCTTCTCCAGTGCCTAGCAGTCCTTCGCTAGGGCTTTCTCTGCACACTAGATTAACTTGTTAGAAAAACAATAAAGACTTAACTTATGACCTATGTTGCCATTATCAAAACACAGGTTTGTCTTTGGTGTATTCTGCCCCAACAATCTCCTCCTTTTTGATTTATGGCAACCCTAGTTCAAAAAGTTAAGTTAAACAAAACATGAAAATGTTTTAACTTTTGTTCCCTCCCCCTGGAAGGAATCTCCCCCTAGTTTTTCAAAAATTCATGGGGTTAAAAAAAACTTTACTTGTACTTGAAAACTTTTTGAAAATGTTAGCTTAAGTAAGAATTCCAGTTTTAATACAGTTTTGAAAAACTTAAGCTTTAGAGTAAAAAAATTTTTGGCAAGCTTTAAGTAAGAACCATTTGAAAGGCTAGAGTACTTTGCAAAATTTTGAAAGCTTGAATAAAAATTTTGAGGCTGGAGTACTTAGCAAAGAATTTGAAGGCATGAGTAAAAAATTTTGAAGCTAGAGTACTTAGCAAAATTTAGAAAGCTTGAGTAAAGAATTTTGAAGCTAGAGTACTTAGCAATATTTTGAAAGCTTGGAAAAAATTTTGAAGCTAGAGTACTTAGCAAAATTTTGAAAGCTTGGAAAAAAAATTTTGAAGCTAGAGTACTTAGCAAAATTTTGAAAGCTTGAATAAAAAAATCTTAGCAACATTTTGAAAGCTTTAAGAAATTTTGAAACTAGAGTACTTAGGCAAAATTTTGAAAGCTTTAAGAACTTAAGTACTTCTTCAAAAAGTTTAAGCTTTTGAATAAAGGATAAGTATATTTTTAAACCTTTTTGAATAAAGGAAAAATTTAGAAAAAAATATAAGTATATTTTTGAACCTTTTTGAATAATGAAAAAAATTTAGAAAAAATAATTTTTCTCTTTCCTATCTCTATCTCTATCTCTCCCCCTTTGCCATATATCAAAACAGATAAATATAGCATGAATAAAGAAAATAAATAAGAATTTGCTGTACTGAACCAATTCATAATTAGATGTACACTAAATCAATCAATTTTCTTTGTAGGGACCTGTCTAACCCAATTAGCTACTTACTAACTGTTATAAATAGTAGTTTTTGCTAGGGTTAGTCAAGTTAAGTGTTTCTGTTCAAGTTAGATTTTCTAAACTTGACACTTAACTGGATTGCTGTTTAAGTTGTATTTAGTGCCCCAATTACTGCAGATGCACTGACTTAAAGCATCTTGAATTAAGACAAAGACCTAAGCATCTCAACCCTTTCTAGGTTATCAATCAAAAGTACCCTAAGGTGCTTGTGAGATGCTGGCTTCTAAGTCTATAGGTGCATGCAGTTCTAGGGTTAGGACCTAGGCTAAGTCCATTTTCGAAAAAGACCCTAATTTTTAAAGGGGGTAGTTTTGTAATAAAACTAAGTAAAAAGTGAAAACTGATTTTGAAATTAAGTAAAGCAGTTTTTCAAAATCTATTTTTAGAAAACTGATTTTTGAAATCAAGTAGAGCAATAAAAAAACTTGAGATACTCTATTCTACAAAGCACAATCCTAATTGTAAAAGAACAAGTACTCATAAATTGTTAACAGAAAGTAGTCAACATAGTAAATAGTCAAACATAGTCAACCCTACTAAGTAGGGGCAGTCAAATGCTGGTACAATACTAAGCAGATCTAAGATGAGGGACCGGGATGATCGGAGGGGCCAGGCTGCCATGCATCGAATCGTGCCATCATCTCTATGATTCGTGCATCAGCCACTTCTCGATCGGCTCGACGAGCTTCCATCTGCTCTAGGTGGTAGGCTTCGACCTCCTCTCGGAGACTCTGAACCTTCGTGTCTAAATGCATCACTCTCTGGTAGAGTCTCGGTGGAGCGGGCTCGTCGATGTGTGCTCGGGCGGCTGCTGCTAGATCTCCGACGTCGACCTCAACCTCCTCGTCTGAGTCGACTGGTGCTCCGGCCTGCTGTCGTCTCCAGCTAAGAACCCCGGTGGCCGACACCTCTAGACCCGCTAAGGAAAAGTTCCTAAATCCTATTTCGTCGAAGTCGGTCATAGCGGTAATTTCACCAACGGTAATATCCCGACCGTGGTGATGAAGAAGGGATGTGATGATGTGGCAATATGGTGTTCGTACCCGTCCCTGGGTCGTGACACTGGACGCATGCAGAATGGTATGAAACATATGGAGTCCAATGTCTAAGTCAAGGTGGTGGACTAGGGCATAAAGAAGGAAAGAATGAAAGGGTCTCATAGTCCCTAGGTCTCTAGTAGAGAGTGGTAGGATGCAGCGGACCAGAACTCTATACAAGGCATAGTTCTGGGCCTGAAGTTCAACAGCTAGGAAGCGTCTGTTTGCGGGGAGGTCTGCCCTAAAGAAATAGGAGTGAATGGTATCTAGGGTAATATCGGAGTAGGGGGGATCAAATGGGGGGCTCCTAGGAGGATAACAGCAGAATGTGGACTGTGAGGGTCGCAGTCCTAGGAAGCGGTTCAACAAAGTAGGGGTGATGGTCAAAGGAATCCCTTGGACAGTGGTGTGAAACATAAGATTATCTTGTCGAATAATATTATTGTAAAATTCTACGCATAAAGATTCATTAATGGTATGCGTGCAGAAGACAAGATTGTCCAATTGATAGAAGTTGATGATGTTCATGGTGACAGGGCATGATTGGGTAAAAAAGTGCCTATTTAGATAGCTCGTTTTAATAGGCTTGTAGATTGTTTGTGCAAACCTATTACATAACTCTAGATTAGGAAATCTAGGGTTGGGGCTAGGTTGGGCACCGGGGTTAGCCGGGTTCGGTCGGCGTCTTCTAAGTTAAGAGAGTTAAAGGAGGAATAAAGATATTGCATGAAATAATTTTAAATGCAATAAAAATAAATGATAATCATACCGGACGGCTCGGGGAGGCATGGTTGAGGGAGAGGACTTGCAAGGTCTTCTTGAAGAGTAAGAAGTGGAGAAGAAGGTTGATTTTGGTGTGGGGAGTGAAGGGGGTTCGGGTGCCTTTTATAGGCAAACTCATGGGGGCGCCCGGGAGCTTCCGGGTGCCCTGGTCAGCGTTACTGCCAAAGGCAGTAACTTTTGGCTGACGGGGGCGCCCGGGAAAGCCCGGGCGCCCTCAGCAGGGCGCTTTGCAGCTTTTGCTGCGTTGGAGGTGATGGGGGCGCCCGCGTGGTTCCGGGCGCCTTGGTCAAGGGCAAGGCAGCTTTTCTGTCTCGGGGAACGAAAAAGTTATGGGGGGGGGGCGCCCGTGTGGTCCCGGGCGCCCGGGTTTGTGTAGAAAGGGACAAGCTTTATGTCTTGTCATCTTTTGACCATGATTAAATTGGTTTTACCATGGTTTGACTGCTTTGACTGTGGTTTGACCGCTTTGACCATGGTTTGACTATATTAATCATGGTTTAACCATGATTTTGACAAATACAAAATTAATCATGGTTTGACCACTTTGACCATGATTTTGAATATCTTATCCTATAGGTAAAAGAATTTCCAACTTAATCTTAATCCTGCTATCTCACCCAAATCTAGGGTTTTCAATCACGTTAACCTTATAGGTTTTGTGAGACAGTTTTTGATAGTTAAAATTATTTTGAAATTTTTGATTAATTTTGAAAATAATTAAATTTTAATAACTTAATTAATTTTGAAAACAATTAATTTTAACAAGAATGTTTAATTCTACAAATACCTGAAATTTTGTGTTAGATTCGAATTTGACAAAAAAAATTTAAATTTGAATTTCAGAAATTGGCTTCCAGGTCGTGGCGAGGCACTAGGCCTTCTTTGGCCGTAGCCTTATGGGATCATCCACCCTTTCCTTGACAAAGCCGTTTAATGAAATTTCATTTTCAAAAATTCTTTGAAAAATTTCTGGTCTAACTAGTTTGGGTCTTGGATCGGTAGCTTCGGCTAGTTCCGCCAAATTGGCTTCCCTAACGTACTATCATATCACCTCCACCCAATACTATGTTGTCAAATTTCAGCTAAGTTTGTTTAGTCCTTAAGCTAGCCTAAGTCTAATCATGATAATTTGCAGAAATTTAAATAAACAAGCAATCAAGCAATTTAAATCAAGAATAACAAGTTTATCTAATAATGAAAATAGTTTTCAGTTTGGCTCCCCCTAGACTAAAGCCACGGTGATGGTTAGGCAAGATGTGAATCTTGTCCCTGGGGATCCAATACTAATTTGATCCAGTTGGTTTGTTCAGGTATAGTTTTGGTAACCATGCCTGAATTTTACCTCTGGACTGATTCAGTACAGCAAAGTATGATCTTTGCCGAGATTTGGTTCTATAGCCCAATCCGGATCGATTTAGAACTGATTTCTGTTTTCCAAGGATCATGTCAAGACCTTTGGAACCAGATGTAAATCGTTCTAATGCTGATCTAAGATCCTTAACCTGAGTTTTCAGGGAGGAGTTTTCCTTTTCAAGTTTTTCAACTTGAGTAGGAGTTCCTTCCTGAACCTTCTCGTTAAGGGTTTAGAGTCAGCTCCCTCTTTCAGGAGTTTTACTTCCTGTCGGAGGGATTCAACTCGGAGTTTGGCTTTGGCCAAATCTCGAGAAAGAAATGAAATTAACTCACTTAATTACAATCTATTAAAACCAGTTACCTTAATTTCTCCGTCTTCTGTGAAGGTCAGCTCGCCGTCCTCTTGTTCTGTTTCTGACTCAGTCTCGACTTTATCTGAGGCGGTCAGAGCTAGGAGGTTGGACTGGGGTGCCTCTTCTTCTTCTTCTGAGGACGATTCGTCCCAGGTTGCTTGCAGTGCCTTCTTTCTTCTCGTCCTTTTTGTCTCCTTTAGGTTAGGACATTCTGACTTGTAATGACCCTTTTTCTTGCATTCGTAGTAGGTCACATTAGGCTTGTTTGAGGGTTCAGCTGGTTCGTCCTTTCTTCGGCCGGTTTTCCGTTTGTTGGTTCGGTTCTTCAGCTCCTTGTAGTAGCTTCGAGCGAGCCGAACCAGCTTAGTTTGTTCTCCTTCTTCGTCTTCTGAGTCTGAGTCTGAGTTAGACTCAGGTTCGGGTTCAGTCTTCTTCTTCGTTGTCCTTCCAGTTTTACCTGCAAGGAAAGCAATACCTTCTCGACCACATTGGTGTTAGTTTGTTCGTGCAGTTCTAGTTCGGAAAACAATTCATCTAATTTTATTTTAGAAAGATCCCTAGAGACCTTGTATGCATCTACCATAGATGCCCACAAGGTGTTTCTAGGGAAGGCGTTTAGAGCATACCTTATTAGGTCACGGTTTTCAACTTTGTGACCTATTGTGTGAAGACCGTTCATTACCTCTTGGATTCGTGCGTGGAGCTGGGCTGCTGTTTCGTTGTCGGCCATCTTGATGGTGTAGAGTTTGTTTAGTAGCAGATCCCTCTTGCTGATCCGAGTATCTGAAGTCCCTTCGTGCAGCTCGATCAGTTTTGTCCACAACTCCTTTGCACTGTTGAAGGGGCCCACGCGGTTCAGCTCTTCCTTTGTCAGCCCGTATTGTAGGGTTTGTGTTGCTTTTGCGTCGGCTTCTATCTTGCGTTTTAGGGAGTTATCCCATTCAGAGTAGCTTTGTGGTTTTCCTTCGGCGTCTTTGGGGATCTCAAAATCGGACTGGATGATGATCCACATATCCACCTGAGTTTTCAGGTGGGCCTCCATACAACTTTTCCTGTAAGAAAAGTCTTCTCCACTGAAAAGTGGAGGTCTGGCGGTGCTGAATCCCTCTTGCAAGGCCATTTTAATCTGAAAAAAACACTAACAGAAAAACAAATTTTTCAACACTAGGTCTTGGATTAGTAGTGTTGGATAAGGGAAATAAAATATTGAGGGGTGTTGCACCAACCTCGATTAACGAAAAAAAAAATTCGAACGAAAAAAAATATTTTAAAAAAAAATTGAAAGTAATAAAGAAAATCCGAAAAAAAAAATTTCAAACTGGTGGTTGCACCATGTTTGAACTTCCCCGCTCTGATACCACTTGTTGGATCGAGAAAACCGATAGAGGGGGGGGGGTGAATATCGGAAAACTTTCGGATTTGAGTAAGAGTAGGTACGCAGCGGAAATTAAAAAACCAGACACAGAGACACAGTCGATTTACTTGGTTCGGAGCCTGTGTCGACTTCTACTCCAAGGCCCACGGTCGTTGACCGTTTACTTTGGGCAATTCTATAGGCGCAAAAAGGTTTACAAAATTTAATTACAAAGATAAGTGCAGTAATTAAAAAGAACGCTCTTCTTTACCGACGTCCGGAGTAGATTAACTTTTTCGAAGCAGCGGGACGTCGTCGGCTCGAGTTGGAGAGTTTCCGGAGCAAGGCGTGAGAGCAGAAGAGCTTTGAGGAGTCGAGTTAATTGATGATCGAAGCCTGGGGTCGATGGCCCTTTATATAGGGCCTGGGGGCGCCCGGGATGTCGGGGGCGCCCCCCACGTGGCCTCTGATCCGCAGAGCTCTCGGTCGCGTCTGATCCCCTGGATCCGCTTTGACCGGGGCGCCCGGAGCGCTCGGGGCGCCCGCATTGACCGGGTCAAAGTTTATCTTCTAGCTTCGAAGGCTATTGGTTCGAGGTATGCGCATGGGGGCGCCCGGGAGCAGCGGGGGCGCCCGGCCCAGCATGTATTCGAACCCCTTTTTGCTTTACCTGTTTTGTATGGCCCTTCCGGGCGCCCGGGACGCTCCGGGCGCCCGGGACGCTCCGGGCGCCCGGGACGCTCCGGGCGCTTACTCAGCTACTACCTCATTCCTTTGAGGCTATCTGAGCTGCAGACACACGTTCCTTCGGTCCTGCATCCAGGGTTAGTCCAAAACACAATAACATTATAAAATATTAGATTATACAGCCTTAGCTGTCTTGGTTCTGACTTTGGTCTCCAAAATGGAGCCCTAGGTCGAACCGACGCCTACTGTTCCCTCGACGGGGAACGCGTCCTCACCTACTCCTCTCGGGAGAAATTACCTGATGCCAACCGTTCCTCTGGTTGGACTTTTGCCTGACGGTCCTTTGTCAGGTCTTGTAAACTGGCAGTCCTTCGCCAGTTGCCTAGCAGTCCTTCGCTAGGGCTTCAGTCCCAGGCTGTCCTTCGCCTGGTGCCTAGCAGTCTTTCGCTAGGGCTTATTTGTCTGGCATTCCTTCGCCAGTGCCTAGCAGTCCTTCGCTAGGGCTTTCTCTGCACACTTGATTAACTTGTTAGAAAAACAATAAAGACTTAACTTATGACCTATGTTGCCATTATCAAAACACAGGTTTGACTTGGGTGCATTCTGCCCCAACATAAGCTTGATGACAAAGGAGAAATAGTACGAAATAAAACCCGCTTAGTGGCTAAAGGATTCAATGAAATTGAAGGATTGGATTACGATGAAACCTATGCACCTTTAAATAGACTAGAGTCAATTAGGATGCTTCTAGCTTATGCAACCCATAAGGGATTCAAGTTGTATCAAATGGATGTTAAGTGATAAATACTATTTTATTGATTATTTGAGTGGCTAAAATCCATGTTTGACCTATGTTTTTATTGTTAAAATTGTGAAATTGCCCTAGGTTTTAGAACTACCTCTTATTTTGGACTTAATTGCAAATTTGCATTAAATTGGATTATTTTGGCCACTAAATTCTTGATTTATTTTTGTAGGCATAAAAGGTTCATGGACCTAGGGCATATTGGGTCAAACTTGAGTCGGAAGTGAACCGGATCGAACTATCAAGATTAGGATTAAATCCGGGCCGTCCGATTCAAAAGCAGCTAGATCTGAGCCATCCGGGACGATCTGAAGCAATCCGAGCTAGGGTTAGGGTTGATCAAGCACTATGATCAAGATCTGAAGGTTTCATTCCAATCAGAGCTCAATCAACCATTCGATCAAGATCGGAGGGCTCTAGATCATCCATTCACAGATTAGGTTGATCTGGACCATCCGTTGCACATCTGGAGGATCCAAGCTACCACGAGGTAGATCCTGACCCAAGATCATCATCATCAAAGTTTGGCTCAAATCAGAGCAAGATCAGCCGTTGGATTTTCTCAATTAAATCTGAGCCGTCCATTTCTGATTACTTAAGGAAAAATCTGCCCAGACTTCTCCTCATCGCGTCTTCGCCGCAAGTCTCCAGTTCTTCGTGTTCTTCCATTCTTCTTCAATTCTTCTTCAATCTAAGGCGCGACCACCTCGATTCCTACTGAAATTCATCATCTGAATCCTTGGAAGGCAGTCTCGATCCAAAATTCAACTCAAACTTCATCCGGACAGAGCTTGTTGAGGGTTTCGTATTCTCTGTGGTCCGGGAGCTTGAATCTCAGTTACACTCAAATTCAGATCACCTGAGCCACTTGTAGGGGTTCTCAGGTGAGCTCAGGTCGTCTCCAAATCTTCATCGCAGCTCAACAAGCTGAGATTGAAGGGCTCGGATCGGAATTTTCCCAGTTGGAGCAGTTTGAGCAAAATTGATGGATTGAAGTTGTTTTCCATCGATTTGCTGAGCCTAGGGGTTCGAAGCCAGCTCTTGATTGACAACCAAGAAGATTCTTAGCTCAAGAAGGGTCGAGGAGTAGTTTAGATCATTAATTTTCATTGTTTTTGCTGTAGTTTAACTTCTGCCGAATTCTGTCCTGTTCTAGAATTTCAGTTTCATCAACTGTAGTTTTTTTTCTGAATTGTTTCATTTAATTAGGTTTTAATTCTTAGAGCTATGTAGTTTAAGAGCTTGTTTAGATGACAATTAGATTCAATTTCAGTTAGTTGTAGTTTCATTTCTTGCGTGGCAAATTCTAGCTAGCGTGCCAAGTTAAATTCTGAATTCTTCAATCTGTTTCTGCTTTCTAAATGTTTGTTTCTGCACTTTAGATTTCAGCACGTCAATAGGCCCTTGTTTGGTGAATCATTGCTTCAGATCTCCTTCTTATTGCATCAAATTTTGCATTAGCTTTGTGGATGAATTTCTGCACATGCTTGTTTTGATTTTTTTTAGTTTCGATTCTATTTTCCAATTTCTTTGCTGCAGTTTGTATTTGAATTGATAACCAAATCCAGAAATCACTAGATTCATTGCTCCTTAAGTTAGTTTCAAGCAGTGTTCTTAGTTGCTCAATTTGTTTTGCATTCCAACTAGTTAATCTATTTCAATTCTGTTCAGAACTTCTGAAAATTCTGCTTTGGCTGTTTATTAGTTGATCTCCATTTGCTTCTGAATTTCCTTCCTTCATCCTTGCGTTTCAGTTACTTTTAGTTTAACTTCCCAAGCTGATCTTGATTAGCTTTATTCCAGAATTAGTGGTCCTGTTTCAGCAAGTTTCAAGCACTAGTTGGCACAAAGGGTTCAGTTTTGGCACATAGGTTCACTTGCGTGCCAAGCTGAATTGAGCATTGATTGCATCAGTGTTTCTTACTTGTCTGCTGGTGTAGAATAACATTTGAATACACTTGGTATTGCATTCAGCCATTTCCGAATTTTGTTGCATTTATTGGCCTCCAAATCTTGTAATTAGTTTGAGTTGTTTGGTGTCTTCTTGCTAAATTTTGTAGGCTATCACTTGTGTTAAGCTGATTCATTTTCGAAACTGCATTTATCTGTTTGCTTAGTCCTTTGTTGCATTTTGAATTTAGCTTTGCTTTTCCAAACTTTAGTTAAATCCTATAGCTTGATTCGGTTTCCATTGGTTGAATTATCATTTGTCATCACTTGTTTAGTTATTAGTTAAGTTTCTTTCTTGTCATTGCATTTTCACTTTTATTTACAACCCAAAATCCAATTACTCATTTGAAACCCAAAACTCATAAACGACAAATACAAGTTCGAATCAAACACGACAACTAGCCCCGAGAAAAATACGACCTGTGGCCCCTATATTACATTTTCATACTTTTGATTGTAAAAGGGTTTTCAGCATTCATATACATTTAAATTTGAGGCCCACATTCGTGACAGTCTATTTTGGGTCTATCAAATTTTTGGCGCCGTTGCCGGGGAATTTACTAGTTGATTTGTTTGATTTTTTGCTTGTGCACTTATTTCATATCATTCTTGATTTATTTCTGTGCTTATTGTTATATCTTTTGATTTGATTTTATTTGTTTTATCCCTTTATCCACTTTTACTGCGATTTGTTTTGTTTTATGACCAGGTCTTCAGGTGGTGATTTAGAGGAATTCGACCCTGAGATTGAGAGGACTTTCAGAGCTAGGAGGATTCAGGGCATTCTTTCTGAGACTACAGACATCCCTCCTATTCAGACTATTTTCACTCACTCAGGCAGTGACATGGCAGATCACCAGAGAACCATGAAGGAGCTCGCAGCACCAGATGCTGCATTTCAGTACTCCAGCATAGCTTATCCAGAGCTGGGGGGGATTTTGAGTTAAGATCTGGACTTATCAATTTGCTGCCAAAGTTTCAGGGGTTGACTGGAGAGGATCCTAACAGACACCTGCACGAATTCCATGTGGTATGCTCTACTATGAAGCCTCAGGGCATTTCTGAAGAAGACATCAAGCTGAGAGCTTTCCCTTTCACACTGACAGGAGCAGCAAAAGACTGGTTTTATTATCTGCCTACAGGGCATGTGTCCTGTTGGATCTCTATGAAGAAAGCATTTTTGGAAAAATATTTCCCAGCCTCCAGGATAGCTATAATAAGAAAAAGCATCTGTGGAATTCAGCAAGTGGTGGGCGAGACACTATATGATTACTGGGAGAGATTCAACAAGCTGTGTTCAAGTTGCCCCCAGCATCAGATTAGTGAGCAATTGTTGATTCAATACTTTTATGAAGGATTACTGCAGATGGACAGAGTCATGATAGATGCTGTAGCTGGAGGGGCCCTAGTGAACAAGACGCCAATGCAAGCTAGGGAGCTAATTTCTAATATGGCTGAGAATTCCCAGCAATTTGGAAGTAGAGCCTTGACCACCAGAGGAGTGGGTGAAGTTCAGGTAGTTCCTACTGATAAGATGTTTGAGGGATTGGCAGAGATCACATCACTTATTAAGGAGTTGAAGGTTAATATTACAAATCAAGGCTCAACTCCTTCAGTACCTCCACAGTCAAGTCAAATGATAACTGTGTGTGACATTTGCTCTAGTCTAGAGCACACCTCAGATTCATGCCCTACCCTCCAACAGGACGAGACAGTAGCAGCATTAGTAAGAGGACAATTTCCAGCAAGAAACAATCCGTATTCCTCTACTTACAACCCCAGTTGGAGGAATCATCCTAACTTAAGGTATGGGAATGCTTTCTGCCAACAAGAGCCTCAAAATCAACTCTCACAGCAGCCTCAACTAAATTTCCAGCAGCCCCAACAAACTCAAAACAATCAGCAAACTTTTCAGCCATCAAACCTGTAACGACCCACCTTTTGTTACTATACTTTAAGTTACTACTACTTGGCTTCCCTTAACTTGCTCTAAATTTTTTTTTCTTCCTTCTCTTTTTTTTTTAAAAAAAACAAAACAACTTTCATTTTATTTGCTTTGCAAGGATTTGACCCCTAGACCTCTTAGTTGTAAGACTAAAGCACTAACCAGCTGCTCTATCCCACTTCTTTGTAATGGTACCAGTCGACTGCTATATAGCCAGTCGACTGGTATCGGCCACAGCAAATTTCTGGGCGCGGCACCAGTCGACTGGCCTCTTGGCAGTCAACTGGTGCATCGAACAGAAGCTACTGTTCGATATGGCAGTCGACTGGTTCTGAACCAGTCGACTGGCACGCCTGAAAACCTGCATTTCAGACCTGAAAACTTGTTTCAAAAGTCCACAATTCACATACCTCCAATGTATACAAACTACAAAGACATAACTCCATTTCTATACTCTATACTAGTTTTATAAACATTTTAGCAACTCAAAACGAATCCATTAACTTGAAATTATGATCTTTGCGAGATTTAACAAAACTATCAAAATATAAGCAAAACACTCTAGAGTTTGTACCAAACTTAACTTCTATGCGTAGTTTAAACAAGGTCATTCATTCTACCACTTCAAAACACCAAAACACATGTTCTACAAGACTTAGCCCAAAGATCTCTTCCACGGTTCCGCCGCCACTGAACATCAAAGCAAGTCCCTTCGCCTCCTTAACTTATGCTTTTTCTTTACCTTTATCTGCAATAGAAGGAAAATGCAACTAATAAGCAAATTGCTTAGTAAGTAAATCCTAACTCACAAATCCAAACGATAAGGGATAAACATGCTCTTTTCAAAGAATGCTTACTTTCAAAATACATGCACATGGGAAAACTTACATATACTTATCATGCTCAATCATGTTGAAAACATTACTTGCATAAAACATTTGCAAACTTAACATGCTCATACATTAAAACACTAACCTCTTTACTCTTACCCTTTATCATGCTTGCAAAGTATCAATGTGAACTTATTGAAATAAAGACGTGTACTCAAAGCTAAAACACTTGTAAATACTTATATACTTGAAAATAATATTCAACTTTCTTTAGGCCTTGACATTGTACCATGGTATCAATGTACCAATTGCGCGCTTCTCTAATAGATTGTGGGGTAGCTAGCCACCACACCCTATTAGAGCCTCTTTCTATCTTTCGGTGGGCCTTCCATTTGCCCGGTATATGTCACTTTCTGAAAATAAAATACTTTCTTTCTTACAGTACTTATACTTATCAACTATCTTACTTTTGCATAAATTTTTGCACTTACCACCCTTTACCTTTCTTACTTGGGACTTTCATCGAGCACCTTGCGTGCCCTTAATCCCAACCTCATTTTTGGGACTTTTCATGAATTAAATATTATCATGCTTAGTTTACATACACCAAATCTAAACCAAATAGATTTCTATCATGAGAAAACATGCATCTTTACAAACTTAAAACACACGATAACCATAATCTTAAAGCATGCATCATAAAATATGGTTCTACAACAAGAACATACATACGAAAACTACTCCTATTGCAGGTGAGTGATCTACTTACACTTTCTTGAAGAAAACTCACTAAATATGGTTTAAATCCCAACGTAGCCCTTCTCTTCCCTTTCTTCGCGCAAATCTCCTCCCTCCTTGACCCTAGGGAAGAAGCCCTAGATGTTCTACTCAAGAGGAAGGAGGAGGAGAAAAAGATCTCTCGAGTTCTCTTTTGTTTCGCAGCCCCTCGCCCTCTCTGTTTGCGCCGACCACCAACCCTAGCCTCCCTTTTCCAACGCGACTTAAGCGTGCTTAAATACCTCTTAATGAAAAGGCCTAACTACCCTATAACATTATTTCTCTCCACCTTTTTCTGTGCTTGATACCCTAGCCTGTCTGGTCAGCTGCGCGCCCTTAGGGGTTTGCTCCTCCTGTGGTCGCGAGTTCGATCCCCCTGCTGCCCTTTAAAGTTTTTTTTTCTTTTTAATTCCGAAAAATTGCTAGAAAATTCCGAAAAATGCTAGAAAAATTTCTAAAAATCCCTAATAATACCAGGAAATTATTGGGTGTTACAATCCTCCCTACCTTATAAAAAGTTCGTCCTCGAACTTAGAACAGCTCTGGATACCTTTGCCTCATGCTATCTTCTGATTCCCAAGTTGCCTCTTCATACTTCTGATTCAGCCATTAAACTTTTACTAGTGGTACCACTTTGTTCCTCAGCTTCTTATCTGCTCGATCTATTATCTGAATAGGTCGACTTTTATAACTGAGATCTTCTTGCACTTGTACCATCTGTGGCTCAATCACTTGGTTGGCATCTGGGAAATGCTTCTTTAGCATTGAGACATGGAACACATTGTGTATTGCTGACATCTCTGAGGGTAGCTCCAACTCATAAGCTACTTTGCCAACTCTTTTCGTCACTGGGTAGGGCCCTACGTATCGAGGACTTAGCTTGCCTTTCTTGCCAAATCTCATCACACCCTTCATAGGAGCTACTTTGAGGAAAATTGTATCCCCAACTTCAAACTCTAACGGCCTACTCCGTACATCGGCGTAGCTCTTCTGCCTACTCTGAGCAGTTTCTATTCTCTGGCGGATACTCCTTATAGCTTCTGTGGTATCATCTATGAGATCAGTCTGTGACCCCATTTCTTTCTTCTCACTACCTTCATACCAACAGAGGGGAGATCTACACTTCCTACCATAAAGAGCTTCATAGGGTGCCATATCAATAGTGTCTTGGTAACTGTTGTTGTAGGCAAACTCAGCTAAACATAAATACTTGCACCAACTACCCTTGAAGTCCAATGCACAAGCTCTGAGCATATCTTCTAGAACCTGATTCACTCTCTCTGTCTGTCCATCAGTCTGGGGATGGAAAGTTGAGCTGAATTTCAGTTTGGTGCCTAACGCTGTCTGTACGCACCCCCAAAAATGTGAAGTGAAACGACCATCCCTATCAGAGATAATGGTCTTCGGGACTCCGTGTAGTCGGATCACTTCCTGCACATATAATTGGGCTAACTTTTCAAATGAGTAAGACACTCTGATTGCCAAAAAGTGGGCAGACTTGGTCAATCTGTCTACTATCACCCAAATAGCATCATAGCCATTAGTTGTCTTTGGTAAACCAACTATGAAATCCATGGCTATGTCTTCCCATTTCCACTCTGGAATCTGAATGGGCTGTAGGACACCTCCTGGTCTCTGGTGTTCTGCTTTAACTCTCTGACATGTCAGGCAGGTGCTGACATACTTAGCTATGCCTCTCTTCATCCCTGACCACCAAAATCTTCTTTTCAAATCCTGGTACATCTTAGTGGAACCAAGATGCATTGAGTAGGGAGTTCCATGGGCTTCTTCAAGAATCTTCTTTTTCAACTCTTCCCTATTGGGGACACACATCCGATCACCATAATAGAGTATCCCACTGTCAGATACTCTAAACTCTTTACTTTTTCTTTCTTGTATCTCTTGATTGATCCTTTGGATATCAGAATTCTCAGCTTGCTCTTTCTGTATATCTTAAAGCAAGGTTGACTCTAGTGTCAATAGAGCTAACTGCCCATAAATGATCTCAACTCCATAATCTACTATTTCCTTTTATAATGGTGGTGATAATGCTGATAAGGACATCAAGGTGGTACAAGTCTTTCTACTTAGTGCATTTGCTACTTTATTTGCCTTCCCAGGGTGGTAAAGGATCTCACAGTCATAATCCTTCACTAACTCAAGCCACCTTCGCTGTCTCATATTGAGGTCTTTCTGAGTGAAGAAATATTTCAAACTCTGGTGATCTGTATAAATCTTGCACAGCACTCCATACAGGTAATGTCTCCATATTTTTAGAGCGAAGACTACAGCTGCCAACTCTAGATCATGAGTGGGGTAATTCTTTTCATAATCCTTGAGTTGCCTGGAAGCATAAGTTATGACTTTGCCTTCTTGCATAAGTACGGCTCCAAGTCCTAGCTTTGATGCATCACTGTATATATCAAAGCTCTTATCACCTTTGGGCACTGTAAGAATAGGAGCGCTAGTCAATCTCTTCTTCAACTCAAGGAAACTCTGCTCACAGTCTTAGTCCACTCATACTTCTTATTCTTTCTGGTAAGGGCTGTAAGTGGAGAAACTATCTTTGAAAAGTCCTCCACAAACCTGTAGGGACCGGGTGCATGTCAACAAGGATACGAGTTCGTAAAATTTTAAATTTTTACGTGCAGCGGAAGAATTTGCATAAAATAATTTCCTAAATTATTTTAACTTCGTATCTAGCATGCAATCTTATGGTGTGTTGACATAATCATAAAATAAAACTTTGTGGAAAAGTAAACTAATTTACTTTGTACCTCGCGTAACTCGAAGTAAGGGACGAGATCCAACCGTAGCGTCCCTTGGAAGCTTCGCCTCTATTCGCGTCCACGCCGAGTTCTCTTCGGGATGACTTCGCAAAGTCACGAGTTTTGTGCCGACGAGAACTACTAGATTCTCGAAAGGCACAACTATGAAGATCAAGAGAAGAAAGGGAAACTAACCAACGAAGTAACGGAATCGAATTCCGAGAGAGAGGGAGATGTAATCCGCTTCTTCTTCTTCTTGGTTGGTTTCTTCTTCTCCTTGAAGCTCACGGCAACACCTTGCCTTGGTGTAGGTTGGGCGCCAGCCCTAATGGAGCTAGGGTGGCCGCCGGCCCTAATGGAAGGGAGGGGGAAGGAGGAGAGAAGAGAAGAGAGAGAGGGAGAGCTCTATTTCGATTATCCAAATCTTAGGAATCCAAGGCTTGCCTATGGTCCCTTATATAGTTGCTTCTCCTTTGCCAAGTCTCCTCTTAACCGAATTAACGGAATTAACGGAATTAGTTATCATAAGAAATTTATCCTATAAATTCTCTTATGAATTATTCCCTT
>JAGFNQ010006179.1:0-51483 GCA_024364735.1 Boesenbergia rotunda
GCTCCTAAATTCTGGTTCATTGGGAGGGTTATCCCTTGCCGAGGCTTCATGGGAAGATAAAATAGCTATCATGAAATGTTATTCATCATTCGTGTTTGTAGACAAATTCATTATTTAGGGAGGGAGTAATATTATGGACTATAAGCAAGGTTGCAATAAAAAAGAATTTGGAGCCCATCAAGTATAAGAGATACATGTATGATAGATTTAGAAAGAAGAGTATTTATCAAGAGAATCGATTCAACTATAATAATTGATTTTATTTAAGTCAACTATCTTTTATTTCTAAGTAAAATTCAATCTAATTAATATATTTTATCATTTAATAGAGTCTAATTAATATATTATACCACAGATAATACTGTGATATGTTGAACTGACTGTGTGGAACTAATAACATACAACAACCATGATTTTTATTTTTTTTATTTAATGATTATTTATTATTGACCAACTTAAAAAAGATTTGGCTTAACATAAATTAAATAATTTCATATAGACCAAGTGGGAGAATGCTAAAAATAATTTTATCTCTATTAAATGTTCAATATTATTTAAATTTATTATAATTTATTTTCTTATTAAATGACTTATATATTTTTTTAACTTTAATTATTACGATTTCTTTGCTTATTAAATGACCCATATTATTTAAATTAGACAATTCTTAAGAAAAAAGAAAGAGGTTAGAGAATGAAAATGAAAGAGATTAATTAAAAAAGATAATTAAAAATTGATCCTTTCTCTACCAGTAAATAAATCTGTTTTCCATCGATAAAATTATTCAAGAATAAAGAAAAAGAGAAATAATCATAATTTTAGGATTCCTATTATTTTTTATATATTTGAAAATCATTGTGAGTCAAAGTATGTTTTTTCCTACATATCCTATTTTGAAAATCATTTCGCTTAAATTTTGGTTACTAAAGTTTTTGCAAACATAAAGCTTGATTCACATACTCATGAAGTAACATTTACAACCCCAAGGAAGTCTTTAAGCTTTTGCTTATGTTTACTCCATGGGCATGTACTAATGATTGCCTTCTAGATGGTTTCAAATGTTGAAATACCAAAATCCTAAACAAAAGAAAGTAATTAGTCATTTAGATATCTTTTGTAGCCATAACCATGCATTCATTTGATTTATATTTTAATAATCAATTTTCATAATTATCATCTCTTATTTGTAAGCCTTCCACAAATAAATTACAAAAAGATGAAGGCATCTCAGATATCCATCATCATGGCATTAAGACATTCAAAATATTATTACATGTTATAAGTTTATCATTTAGTCAAATGCAATGAATATTATAAATAAATTTTAGTTATTAATGCCAATGATACTATTTTGAATCTTTAACTAAAATTTCTTTAGTTCTTTAAAGATAATTAACAGTAGGGCTTGTACTTTGCTAAAAGCATCCTTTTCACCCAAAAAGATCTCTCGAAAGGGTTTACATTTATAAAAGAAGGTTACCTTTCCCCTTTGTTATAAGAAAGATAAAGAGAAAGAGAAAGAGAGTGGATAAAAAAAATGAGGGGATATATTTTATTCTCTCACATATGTGAAGCATATATTTATCACAATCTATTCCATGGGCGTAGCTAAGTTGGTATATTCGAGTGGTAGTACATCATGATAGGAGCAAGATTTTAATCCTTTGTGATTCATTCTTTTAGGAAATTAGTTCCTCCCACTTATAACTCTTCGGTATCATGATTTATCTCTCTTTCTCAAGGCCTTAGGGTGGACAATAGAAGAATACTTGTGATGAGTATAATTATTTTCCTTTTTGCCTGATATATCCACAACCCACATAGAGCTAGGAACCACTAGGTCGACTAAGACTTTCAAAACAGGTACGTGGTAACCCTCTACTGACCTAATCAAGCAAAAATTTCTTTTTCGATAAAATGGGAGAGAAGAAAGTCAAAAAGGGAGAGCTCAAAATAAATTTTGCCCAAAGAAAATAATATATTATTGGATGTAGCCAATTAGTAAGATGGAAAAAAAAAGAGGTGACGAAGATAAAGGACAAAACAAACAATATCATATCTTTGCTATAGATCTTGAGGCAATCATTACTTGGGTTCTATCTATCCCATAAGAAATAGCAAAGTTTTGTTCTTTCTATCACACCACATATATACTTTTCATCACTACTTGATTTTGCTTTGTAAGCATATGATATCCAATTCATCATACTTTATAAAAATTATTTTTATCTGATGTCGCCTCAATCCAAACTATTACTATTGATGATCTCTTATGCCTATTACTCAAATTGATTCACCTAAAACTTCTCAGTTGTGTTAATGATTCTTATCTTGAACTACATTATCCGATTATCCATGGACTTCATTTTTATAGGGCAACAATCTGATCTTGAATTGGATGCATTTATTTTACACCCTAGTGTTATTGTGTAGAATGCATTAATTGACTAGACAAAATAATTAGAAATGGAGAAGATATCGGTCATATATTTGAATTGAAATAATTGCGCCTATATCTCAACTATAGTTGCTATACAAGTTCATAGCCTTTAGATTTGCCACTATCGTTTTGGTCATGTCTTAAACATTCTTTGACTTCTAACAGTAAATTTGGAACTATAGAATCCTCTAATTAACTTGCTAAACAACATGTTTTACCATTTAAAAATATAATAATTCAATTAATTTAAAACCTTTTGATCCCATATATTCTAATAGTTAGGATTCTATAGCAATTTAGATTATAGGTGGATCTAAATATGTTATTATTATTTTTATTTAATGCATCATTAACCTCAGGTACTTGATATCAGTTTTGACGATGATTAAAATATAATGTTTAAAGACAAAAGTTTTTTATTTTGAAAATATTACTTTTCAAAATGATAAAATTGAAGGCAAATCTTTGATACTGATAGAACCCTACTCATTTCTTCTTTTGTTCCTAGAAGAAACTTTAGGGAAAGCTATTTTAATCATTATTTGTTCGGTAATTTACCAAAGGGCGCACCTGAGAATTGGTATTTACCAAAAGGGGTACCATGATTTCATTTTTACCAAAGGGCGTATTCATTTTAGTGAACTTCCGTTTATACTCCTTCTGCCAAAAAAAGTCTTTCCCTTTCTCTTTCTCTTTCTCAGTAACAAATCCCGAGGCAACGGAATCTGCTTTTTCAGATTTATCATTTTAAAATAATATATTTAGGAATCGGCTAAAAAATGTAAGGTAAAGAAAGAAAAATTATTTCCATTAACGAAAGTTATCTTCCAACTGATTTTAAAAATTTAAAATGATGAATTTTTATATTTGATTAATATAAATTAATATATTAAATAATATTTAATAAATATATTAATATATAATAAAGATTTAAAATATAAAAAAGTCTAAAATTTTTTATTTCAGATCAAGTGTGGGCCTAAAATCAAAAGATTTCAGGCTCATGGTGGGCCTGAAATAAAAGATTTCGGGCCCAGTGTGGGCCTGAAATAGAAATATTTCAGGCCCAGCGTGGGCCTGAATCAAAAGATTTCAGACCCTGTGTTGGCTTGAAATCATGTGTTATAATAGGGTTTTTTACGTAGGCCTGAAACATAAAGAAACATCTCTTTATATTTTTAAAATCACAATAAAAATCACTGAGAAAGATTACTTTACGTGAAAAATTCAAATTAATATAAAACATACATTATATTAAAAACTAACTTATATATATATATATATATATAATCAACTTCAGGTACAGGGCCTGAAATCAATTGATTTCAAGCCCTGAGCAGGGCCTGAAATTTTGATTTCAGGCCTTGCATGATTATATAATATTAATAAATATAAAAAATAATTAATAGACATAATAATATATATTGATTGGTAAAATTAATGATATAAGGATAATTTACTAAAACAAGCTATGATTCAACATTATTGTTATATCGTTTTGTGCCAACTGATACAGTATGAGAACATCAGTGGGTTTTGACCAAAACCCACTGATGGACCTCCCATATCTGGATTTTTGAAAACCCTATATCAATAGACATGGTTGACCTAGGAGAAGATGTTTTAGGTGTCCAAACATCTATACACTCTATATCACCAATGCAATAGGAGTAGTTTAGAAATATCAGTGGGTTTTGACCAAAACCCACTGATAGACCTCCCATATCTGGATTTCTGAAAACTCCATATGAATAGAGAGGTTAGAGATAGGAGAAGATGTTTTAGGTGTCCAAATATCTATACACTCTATATCACCAATGCAATAGGAGTAGTTTAGAAATATCAATGGGTTTTGACCAAAACCCACTGATATGACTAAACTACTCCTATTACATTGGTGATATCTAATATATAGATGTTTGGACACCTAAAACATCATCTCCTACCTCTACCCTGTAACACCCAATAATTTTCTGGTATTATTAGGGATTTTTCGGAGTTTTATAGCATTTTTTTGGATTAAAAATAGAAAGAAAAAAAATAAGAGGTCAGGTGGGATTTGATCCCGCGACCACAAGGCAAGCAAGACCTTAAGGGCGCCCGAGCAACCAGCTAGGCTAGGGTATCAAGCACAAAAAGAAATGAAACGAAATAATATTATAGTTGATTTAGCCCATTTCATGAAGAGGTATTTAAACTTCCACTTAAATTGAGTTAAGACCCCATTAGGGCTTGGAGGAGGCCGCGCGAGCAGGGTGGGAGGCTGCAAAAAAATAGGGAAGAAAAGGAGAGTTTTCTCCTCCTTCTTCTTCCTCTTGAAGTAGAAAACCTAGGGCTTCTTCCCTAGGGCCAAGGGTGAAGTTTTCTTGCAAAGGAAGAGGAAAAGAACCCTACACTAGGAATTTCGAGATACTTAGTGAGTTTCTTCAAGAAAAGTGTAAGTAGATCACTCACCTGCAATAGAAGTAGTTTCCGTTATGTCGTTTCTGATGTAGAACCTTGATTTTATGATCTAAGTGCATGTTTTAAGTTTATGCTAATTGCGTGTCTTAAGTTTATAAAGAGAACATGTTTATTTACTTAGAACTTGGTTTTGATTAAGTTTTGGTTGTGTGACCTAAGTATGATAAGACTAAATTCTTGAAAAGTCCCAAAAATGAGTTTTGGGTTAAGGGCACGCAAGGTGCTCGATGAAAGTTCAAAGTAAGAAAGGTAAAGTTTTGTAGTGCAAAAAGTTATGCAAAAGGAAAGATAGCTTGATAATTATAAGCTTTATGAGTAAGAAAGTATTTTACTTTTGTAAAGTGACATGTACCGGGCAAAAGAGAGGCCCACAGAAAGTTAAAAAGAAGCTCTAATAGGGTGCGGTGGCTAGCTACCCCGAAACCTATTAGGGATGCGCGCATTGGTACATTGATACCATGGTACAGTGTCAAGGCCTGAGAAAGTTGATTATTATTTTGAAGTATATGAGTATATGTAAGTGTTTCAATTTCCTTAAGTGCATGTTTTTGGTTATGTATGTTGACATGGTTGTGTTATAAGCATGTTAAAGAAAAAGAGCAAAGAAGTTAGTGTTTTAAAGTATTGAAATGTATCATTAGTAAGTTTCAAAAGAAATCATGAGCATGTTAAGTTTGTAAGTATTTTGATGCTAGTAAATGTTTTCAAGCATGATTGAGACTGATAAGTATAGGAAAGTTCTCATGTGCAAATATTTCCAAGTGCATGTATTTTGAAGCAAGCATTCTTTGAAAAGAGCATGTTTATCCTTTATCGTTTGGATTTGTGAGTTAGGATTTACTTACTAAGCATTGTGCTTATTAGTTGCATTTCCTTCTATTGCAGATAAAGGTAAGGAAAAAGCATAAGCTAGGGAGGCGAACAGGACTTGCATTGATGTCAGTGGCGGTGGAACCGTGGGAGAGATCCTTGGTATAAGCTTAAGAGACAATTTCTGAAATTTAGAAACTTGGAGTTTGATATTTTGATTGGTAAAATGTGAACATGGTGTGTAAACTACGCATAGAGGTTAAGTTTGGTACAAACTCTAGAGTGTTTTGCTTACGTTTTAATAGTTTTGTTAAATTTCGCAAGGACTCTAATTTCAAGTTATTGGATTCGTTTTGAGTTGCTAAAATGTTTATAAAACTAGTATAGAGTATAGAAATGGAGTTATGTCTTTGTATGTCTTGAAAGTATATGTTTTGTGGATCGTTGGAGATGATTTTCAGGTCTGAAATGCAGGTTTTCAGGCGTCAGAATCAGTCGACTGCCCTATCGAACAGGACCTACTGTTCGATGCACCAGGCGACTGCCAATAGGTCAGTCGACTGGTGCCGCGCCTAGAAACTTTCTGCGGCTGACACCAGTCGACTGGCTATATAGCAGTCGACTGGTACCATTGAAAAGAAGTGGTATAGAGCAGCTGGTTATTGCTTCAGTTTTACAACGAAGAGGTCTAGGGGTCAAATCTTTGCAAAGCAAATAAAATGAAAGTTTTTTTTTAAAAGGAAAAAAAATTCAGAGCAAGTTAAGGGAAGTCAAGTAGTTATAACCTAAGGCTAAGAATAAGGTAAAGTTAAGGCTAAGTGAATGTGGCGCCCGCCTTAAGGAAGAGAAAGAGAAGGTGGGTCGTCACAAAGTGGTATCAGAGCAAGTTTCCACCCTTCCGCCACACTGACATCAAGCATCAATCCTGCCGCCTGCCAAGTAAGAAGTTCATATGTTCTAGTTTTTGTATACTTTTCATTATTGACTGCTAGTATCAGTAAGTGAAAGATGATAAGGAAGTATGTTAGTATTATTATATGCTATTATGTGCATGATCAGTATATGCTATATGTGTAAGATGACATGATATGACATATCATGATATGAGTATGATGATATGAGAATGATTATAGTGAAGTAATGTAATGTCCTTAGTGAAGTAATGTCATTATTCTCTTTATGAGATAATAGTAAGAGAATGACAAGTTGATGTCCTAGAAAGGCCCAAAATGAGGAGCGAGCTCCTAGAGGGCAAGAGAAAGAGTCAGTACCACCACCAACTCTCTTAGAGGTGATGGCGCAGTCATAGAGACATTAGTAGAGCAACAACAAGTTATTGCCACCATGATGGCTAACCAGTAGGCCACTCCTGTTACCCCGCCGGTGGCGAATGTAGTGGCACCAGTGGTGACCGAAGACCCATCGGTTACCTCTGTAGTCCCGACAAAGGGGAGGGGTAAGGCAAGAAGCATACCTCATCTAGTGGCAGAAACTAAAGCTAGGGAACTTCTCAGGCACAATCGAACCATGGGATGCTCAAGCATGGTTCAAAATTTGGGAAAGCATAGTAGAGCTACTGGACTGGCCTGAAGTAGAGAAGATAAAGTGTGTATTTTTCTGCCTTACGGGAGATGCTAGAATATAGTGGGAGAGAGTCAAGGCCAAGAGAAATGTCAGCCAGATGACATGGGCCGACTTCGAGACTGAGTTCTTCGAAGAATATTTTCACATGAGAGTAACCAACAAGCGTTACGACGAGTTCACGGAGTTCAGACAAGGAGACTTATCCGTGGATGAAGCAGTGAAGAAGTTTAATCGGTTAGCTCGTCTGTGCCCAGAGCTAGTTAGCATAGAAAAAGAGATAGTCAGGCTAATGCTCAAGATGTTAAGGCCTGAGATAGCGTTAAATGAGGCTAGCGGTCTTAAGGGCCGCAAACCTCCGAAGAACTGATAAGTAGTGCTTTGATCACGGGGCACTACTTAAATAGTATAAAGGCCACCAGAATTGAATGATGAAGTTCTTAACAACTTTACCTTCGGGAGAGGTCATGGCATCTACTCAGTGGCTAAGAGCTGTATTAATTCAGATTTCCAACCAAGAACTCTATGGTGAGTTAGTAGTACTTGACATGAAGGATTATGATATCATCTTAGGGATGGATTTCTTGAGCAAGTACAGTGCTGCTATTGAATGCCCCAGAAGAAGAGTAAAGTTCACACCAGAAGCAGAACCTCCATTCAAGTTTATTGGAGACCCAAAGAGAAAGACAAAAAAGGTTCTTATCTACCTTACAAGCTCAGAGAATGTTAGAGAAGGGGTGTTCTGGTTTTCTAGCTCATATAGTAGATGCAAGTCAAAGAGAAGGGTTAAAGAAAGAGGAAGTGAGGGTAGTCCGTGACTATCTGGAGGGGTTTCCTGAAGAGTTACCAGGACTCCCTCCCAATCGAGAAATTGAATTTGAAATTGAATTGGTTCCAGGAACCAACCCAATTTCAAAGGCACCTTATCGCATGACACCAGTAGAACTAAAAGAGCTGCAAGAATAGTTACAAGAGCTGCTCGACAAGGGTTTCATCCGCCCTAGTCATTCACCCTGGGGAGCTCCTGTGTTGTTCGTCAAGAAGAAAGATGGATCTATGCGAATGTGCATTGATTATTGAGCTTTGAATAAGGTAACCATCAAGAACAGATATCCCTTGCCAAGGATAGATGATTTATTCGATCAGTTGAAGGGAGCCACGGTGTTCTCCAAAATAGATCTGCGATTAGGATACTATCAACTCAAAGTGAAGGAGAGTGATGTGCCAAGGACTGCTTTCAGTACAAGATATGGGCACTACGAGTTTGTGGTCATGCCCTTTGGAGTGACAAATGCCCCTGCGACGTTTATGGATCTAATGAATAGAGTGTTCAAGGACTTTCTTGACAAGTTCGTCATTGTCTTCATTGATGATATCCTAGTGTATTCAAAGACTCAGGAAGAACACCTGAAGATAGTGTTGCAAACCTTACATCAGAAGGAGTTGTACGCTAAATTCTCAAAGTGTGAGTTTTGGCTTGACCAGGTGGCCTTCCTAAGCCACATCATTTCCAAGGAAGGTATTATGGTAGACCCAGCCAAGATTGAAGCAGTTAGTAACTGGAGTCGACCAAAGAATGCCAGTGAGATCAGAAGTTTTCTGGGTTTGGCAGGGTACTACAGAAGGTTTGTAGAGGACTTTTCAAAGATAGCTTCTTCACTTACAACCCTTACCAGAAAGAATAAGAAGTATGAGTGGACTGAAGACTGTGAGCAGAGTTTTCTTGAGTTGAAGAAGAGACTGACAAGCGCTCCTATTCTTACAGTACCAGAAGGTGATAAGAGCTTTGATATATACAATGATGCATCAAAGCTAGGACTTGGAGCCGTACTTATGCAAGAAGGCAAAGTCATAGCTTATGCTTCCAGGCAACTCAAGGACTATGAAAAGAATTACCCCACTCATGATCTGGAGTTGGCAGCTGTAGTCTTTGCTCTAAAGATATGGAGGCATTACTTGTATGGAGTGCAATGCAAGATTTATACAGATCATCAGAGTCTGAAATATTTCTTCACTCAAAAAGACCTCAATATGAGACAGCGAAGGTGGCTTGAGTTAGTGAAGGATTATGACTGTGAGATCCTTTATCACCCTGGTAAGGCAAATAAAGTAGCAGATGCACTAAGTAGAAAGACGTGTGCCACTTTGATGTCCTTGTCATCATTATCACCACCATTACAGAAGGAAATAGTAGATTATGGAGTTGAGATCATTTATGGGCAGTTAGCTCTATTGACACTAGAGTCAACCTTGCTGGAAGATATACAGAAAGAGCAAGCTGAGGATTCTGATATCCAAAGGATCAAGCAAGAGATACAAGAAGGAGAAAGTAAAGAGTTTAGAGTATCTGACAGTGGGATACTCTATTATGGTGACCGTTTATGTGTCCCTAATAGTGAACAGCTGAGAAAGAAGATTCTTGAAGATGCCCATAGAACTCCCTACTCAATGCACCCGGGTTCCACTAAGATGTACCAGGACTTGAAAAGAAGATTTTGGTGGCCTGGAATGAAAAGAGACATAGCCAAGTATGCCAGTACCTGCCTGACATGTCAGAGAGTTAAAGCAGAACACCAGAGACCAGGAGGTGTCCTACATCCCATTCAGATTCCAGAGTGGAAATGGGAAGACATAGCCATGGATTTCATAGTTGGTCTACCAAAGACAACTAATGGCTATGACGCTATTAGGGTGATAGTAGACAGATTGACCAAGTCTGCCCACTTCTTGGCAATCAGAGTGTCTTACTCAATTGAAAAGTTAGCCCAGTTATATGTGCAGGAAGTGATCCGACTACACGGAGTCCCGAAGACCATTATCTCTGATAGGGATGGTCGTTTCACTTTACACTTTTGGGAGTGCGTACAGACAGCGTTAGGCACCAAACTGAAATTTAGCACAGCTTTCCATCCCCAGACTGATGGACAGACAGAGAGAGTGAATCAAGTTTTAGAAGATATGCTCAGAGCTTGTGCATTAGACTTCACGGGCAGTTGTTGCAAGTATTTGTGTTTAGCTGAGTTCGCCTACAACAACAGTTACCAAACCACCATTGGTATGGCACCCTACGAAGCTCTTTATGGCAGGAGGTGTAGATCTCCCCTCTGTTGGTATGAAGGTAGTGAGAAGAATGAAATGGGGTCACAGACTGATCTTATAGATGATAACACAGAAGCTATAAAGAGCATTCGTCAGAGGATAGAGACTGCTCAGAGTAGGCAGAAGAGTTACGTCGATGTACGCCGTAGGCCGTTAGAGTTTGAAGTTGGGGATACAGTTTTCCTCAAAGTAGCTCCTATGAAGGGTGTGATGAGATTTGGCAAGAAAAGCAAGCTAAGTCCTCGATACGTAGGACCCTACCCAGTGACGAAATGAGTTGGCAAAGTAGCTTATGAGTTGGAGCTACCCTCAGAGATGTCAGCAATACACAATGTGTCCATGTCTCGATGTTGAAGAAGCACATCCCAGATGCCAACCAAGTGATTGAGCCACAGATGGTACAAGTTCAAGAAGATCTCAGTTATGAAAGTCGACCTATTCAGATAATAGATCGAGCAGATAAGAAGCTGAGGAACAAAGTGGTACCGTTAGTAAAAGTTTTATGGCTGAATCAGAAGTATGAAGAGGCAACCTGGGAATCAGAAGATAGCATGATGCAATGGTATCCAGAGCTGTTCTAAGTTCGAGGATGAACTTTTTATAAGGTAGGGAGGATTGTAACACCCAATAATTTTCTGGTATTATTAGGGAATTTTCGGAATTTTATAGCATTTTTTCGGATTAAAAATAGAAAGAAAAAAATAAGAGGTCGGGTGGGATTTGATCCCGCGACCACAAGGCAAGCAAGGCCTTAAGGGCGTTCGGACAACCAGCTGGGCTAGGGTATCAAGCAAAAAAAAAAAGGATAAAACGAAATAATATTATAGTTGATTTAGCCCATTTCATGAAGAGGTATTTAAACTTCCACTTAAGTTGAGTTAAGACCCCATTAGGGCTTGGAGGAGGCCGCGCGAGCAGGGTGGGAGGCTGCAAAAAATAGGGAAGAAAAGGAGAGTTTTCTCCTCCTTCTTCTTCCTCTTGAAGTAGAAAACCTAGGGCTTCTTCCCTAGGGCCAAGGGTGAAGTTTTCTTGCAAAGGAAGAGGAAAAGAACCCTACACTAGGAATTTCGAGATACTTAGTGAGTTTTTTCAAGAAAAGTGTAAGTAGATCACTCACCTGCAATAGAAGTAGTTTCCGTTATGTCGTTTCTGATGTAGAACCTTGATTTTATGATCTAAGTGCATGTTTTAAGTTTATGCTAATTGCGTGTCTTATGTTTATAAAGAGAACATGTTTATTTACTTAGAACTTGGTTTTGATTAAGTTTTGGTTGTGTGACCTAAGTATGATAAGACTAAATTCTTGAAAAGTCCCAAAAATAAGTTTTGGGTTAAAGGCACGCAAGGTGCTCGATGAAAGTTCAAAGTAAGAAAGGTAAAGTTTTGTAGTGCAAAAAGTTATGCAAAATGAAAGATAGCTTGATAATTATAAGCTTTATGAGTAAGAAAGTATTTTACTTTTGTAAAGTGACATGTACTGGGCAAAAGAGAGGCCCATAGAAAGTTAGAAAGAAGCTCTAATAGGGTGCGGTGGCTAGCTACCCCGAAACCTATTAGGGATGCGCGCATTGGTACATTGATACCATGGTACAGTGTCAAGGCCTGAGAAAGTTGATTATTATTTTGAAGTATATGAGTATATGTAAGTGTTTCAATTTCCTTAAGTGCATGTTTTTGGTTATGTATGTTGACATGGTTGTGTTATAAGCATGTTAAAGAAAAAGAGCAAAGAAGTTAGTGTTTTAAAGTATTGAAATGTATCATTAGTAAGTTTCAAAAGAAATCATGAGCATGTTAAGTTTGCAAGTGTTTTGATGCTAGTAAATGTTTTCAAGCATGATTGAGACTGATAAGTATAGTAAATTTCTCATGTGCAAATATTTCCAAGTGCATGTATTTTGAAGCAAGCATTCTTTGAAAAGAGCATGTTTATCCTTTATCGTTTGGATTTGTGAGTTAGGATTTACTTACTAAGCATTGTGCTTATTAGTTGCATTTCCTTCTATTGCAGATAAAGATAAGGAAAAAGCATAAGCTAGGGAGGCGAACAGGACTTGCATTGATGTCAGTGGCGGTGGAACCGTGGGAGAGATCCTTGGTATAAGCTTAAGAGACAATTTATGAAATTTAGAAACTTGGAGTTTGATATTTTGATTGGTAAAATGTGAACATGGTGTGTAAACTACGCATAGAGGTTAAGTTTGGTACAAACTCTAGAGTGTTTTGCTTAGTTTTAATAGTTTTGTTAAATTTCGCAAGGATTCTAATTTCAAGTTATTGGATTCGTTTTGAGTTGCTAAAATGTTTATAAAACTAGTATAGAGTATATAAATGGAGTTATGTCTTTGTATGTCTTGAAAGTATATGTTTTGTGGATCGTTGGAGATGGTTTTCAGGTCTGAAATGCAGGTTTTCAGGCGTGCCAGTCGACTGGTTCAGAACCAGTCGACTGCCCTATCGAACAGGACCTACTGTTCGATGCACCAGGCGACTGCCAATAGGCCAGTCGACTGGTGCCGCGCCCAGAAACTTTCTGCGGCTGACACCAGTCGACTGGCTATATAGCAATCAACTGGTACCATTGAAAAGAAGTGGTATAGAGCAGCTGGTTAGTGCTTCAGTTTTACAACTAAGAGGTCTAGGGGTCAAATCTTTGCAAAGCAAATAAAATGAAAGTTTTTTTTAAAAGGAAAAAAATTCAGAGCAAGTTAAGGGAAGTCAAGTAGTTATAACCTAAGGCTAAGAATAAGGTAAAGTTAAGGCTAGGTGAATGTGGCGCCCGCCTTAAGGAAGAGAAAGAGAAGGCGGGTCGTCACATACCCTCTCTATTCATATGGAGTTTTCAGAAATTCAGATATGGTAGGTCCATCAGTGGATTTTGATCAAAACCCACTGATATTTCTAAACTACTCATATTGCATTGGTGATATAGAGCGTATAGATGTTTGGACACCTAAAACATCTTCTCCTAGGTCAACCCTGTCTATTGATATAGGGTTTTCAGAAATCCAGATATGGGAGGTCCATCAGTGGGTTTTGGTCAAAACTCACTGTTGTTCTCAAACTGTATCAGTAGGCACAGAACGATATAACAATAATGTAGAATCATAGCTTGTTTTAGTAAATCATCCTTATATCTTTAATTTTACCAATTAATTTATATTATTATGTCTATTAATTATTTTTTTAATATTTATTAATTTTATATAATCAAGCAGGGCCTGAAATCAATTGATTTCAGGCCCTGAACCTGAAGTTGCTTTTCCTATTTATATATATATATATATATAATAATAATAATAATATATATTATATATATATATATTATACATAAACAGTATATATATATAAATTAGTATATTAAATAATATTTAATAAATATATTAATATATAACAAAGATTTAAAATTTAAAAAAGTCTGAAATTTTTTATTTCAGATCAAGCGTGGGCCTGAAATTTTTTTGATTTCAGGCCCACGTTGGGCCTGAAATAAAAGATTTCAGGCCCAACGTGGGCCTGAAATAGAAATATTTCAAGTCCAACGTGGGCCTGAAACAAAAGATTTCAGGCCCTGTGTCGGCTTTAAATCATGTGTTATGATAGAGTTTTTTACGTAGGCCTGAAACATAAAGAAACATATCTTTATATTTTTAAAATCATAATAAAAATCACTGAGAAAGATTACTTTACGTGAAAAATTCGAATTAATATAAAACATACATTATATTAAAAGCTAACTTTTATATATATATATATATAAAATAAAATCAACTTCAAGTACAGGGTCTGAAATCTTGATTTCAGGCCCTGCTTGATTATATAATATTAATAAATATAAAAAAATAATTAATAGACATAATAATATATATTAATTGGTAAAATTAAAGATATAAGGATAATTTATTAAAATAAGCTATGATTCTACATTATTATTATATCGTTTTGTGCCAACTGATACAGTATGAGAACATCAGTGAGTTTTGACTAAAACCCACTGATGGACCTCCCATATCTGGATTTCTGAAAACCCTATATCAATAGACAGAGTTGACCTAGGAGAAGATGTTTTAGGTGTCCAAACATCTATACACTCTATATCACCAATGCAATAGGAGTAGTTTAGAAATATTAGTTGGTTTTGACCAAAACCCACTGATGGACCTCCCATATCTGGATTTTTGAAAACTCCATATGAATAGAGAGGTTAGAGATAGGAGAAGATGTTTTAGGCGTCCAAATATCTATACACTTTATATCACCAATGCAATAGGAGTAGTTTAGAAATATCAATGGTTTTTGACCAAAACCCACTGATATGGCTAAACTACTCCTATTACATTGGTGATATCTAATATATAGATGTTTGGACACCTAAAACATCATCTCCTACCTCTACCCTCTCTATTCATATGGAGTTTTCAGAAATTCAGATATGGTAGGTCCATCAGTGGATTTTGATCAAAATCCACTGATATTTCTAAACTACTCATATTACATTGGTGATATAAAGTGTATAGATGTTTGGACACCTAAAACA
Organism: Boesenbergia rotunda; assembly: GCA_024364735.1. NCBI lineage: Eukaryota > Viridiplantae > Streptophyta > Magnoliopsida > Zingiberales > Zingiberaceae > Boesenbergia > Boesenbergia rotunda. The sequence goes on from JAGFNQ010006179.1 coordinate 14,931, forward strand.
TCTTCTCTTAGGTCAACCCTGTCTATTGATATAGGATTTTCAGAAATCTAGATATGGGAGGTTTATCAGTGGGTTTTAGTCAAAACTCACTGATGTTCTCAAACTGTATCAGTTGGCACAAAACGATATAACAATAATGTAGAATTATAGCTTGTTTTAGTAAATCATCCTTATATCTTTAATTTTACCAATTAATTTATATTATTATGTCTATTAATTATTTTTTTATATTTATTAATTTTATATAATCAAGCAGGGCCTGAAATCAAGATTTCAAGCCCTGATCCTGAAGTTGCTTTTCCTATTATATATATATATATAATATATATTATATATATATTATACGTAAACAGTATATATATAAATTAGTATATTTAATAATATTTAATAAATATATTAATATATAACAAAAATTTAAAATTTAAAAAAGTCTGAAATTTTTTATTTTAGATCAAGCGTGGGTCTGAAATCAAAAGATTTCAGGCCTAGCGTGGGCCTGAAATAGAAATATTTCAGGCCCAACGTGGGCCTGAAATAAAAGATTTCAGGCCCTGTGTCGGCTTGAAATCATATGTTATGATAGGGTTTTTTACGTAAGCCTGAAACATAAAGAAACATCTCTTTATATTTTTGAAATCATAATAAAAATTACTGAGAAAGATTACTTTAAGTGAAAAATTCTAATTAATATAAAACGTACATTATATTAAAAATGAACTTATATATATATATATATATATATATATATATATATATATATATATATATATATATAAAGGAAAAGCAACTTCAGGTTCAGGACCTGAAATCAATTGATTTCAGCCCTGAGCAGGGCCTGAAATTGTGATTTCAGGCCCTACTTGATTATATAAAATTAATAAATATAAAAAAATTAATAGACATAATAATATATATTGATTGGAAAAATTAAAGATATAAGGATAATTTACTAAAACAAGCTATGATTCTACATTATTGGTTGGTCAAAATCCATTGATATTTCTAAACTACTCATATTGCATTGGTGATATAGAGTGTATAGATATTTGGATACCTAAAACATCTTCTCCTATCTCTAACCTCTCTATTCATATGGAGTTTTTAGAAATCCAGATATGGGAGGTCCATTAGTGGATTTTGGTCAAAACCCACTGATATTTCTAAACTACTCATATTGCATTGGTGATATAGAGTGTATAGATGTTTGGACAACTAAAACATCTTCTCCTAGGTCAACCCTGTCTATTGATATAGGGTTTTCAGAAATCCAGATATGGGAGGTCCATCAGTGGGTTTTGGTCAAAACCCACTGATGTTCTCATACTGTATCAGTTGGCACAAAACGATATTACAATAATGTAGAATCATATATAGCTTGTTTTAGTAAATTATCCTTATATCTTTAATTTTATCAATCAATATATATTATTATGTTTATTAATTATTTTTTATATTTATTAATATTATATAATCAAGCAGGGCCTGAAATCAAGATTTCAGGCCCTGTACTTGAAGTTGATTTTATTTTATATATATATATATATATATATATATATATATATATATAAAAGTTAGTTTTTAATATAATGTACGTTTTATATTAATTCGAATTTCTCACGTAAAGTAATCTTTCTCAGTGATTTTTATTGTGATTTCAAAAATATAAAGAGATGTTTCTTTATGTTTCAGGCCTACGTAAAAAACCCTATCATAACACATGATTTCAAGCCGACACAGGGCCTGAAATCTTTTGTTTCAGGCCCACGCTGGGCCTGAAATATTTCTATTTCAGGCTCACGCTGGGCCTGAATTCTTTTATTTCAGGCCCAACGTGGGCCTGAAATCTTTTGATTTCAGGCCCACGCTTGATCTGAAATAAAAAATTTCAGACTTTTTTAAATTTTAAATCTTTATTATATATTAATATATTTATTAAATATTATTTAATATATTAATTTATATTAATTAAATATTAAAATTCATCATTTAAAATTTTTAAAATCAATTGGAAGATAACTTCGTTAATGGAAATAATTTTTCTTTCTTTACCTTACGTTTTTTAGCCGATTCCTAAATGTATTATTTTAAAATGATAAATCTGAAAAAGAAGATTCCGTTACCTCGGGATTTGTTACTGAGAAAGAGAAAGAGAAAGAGAAAGAGAAAGAGAAAGGGAAAGACTTTTTTTGGCAGAAGGGGTATAAACGGAAGTTCACTAAAATGAATACGCCTTTGGTAAAAATGAAACCATGGTACACCTTTTAGTAAATACCAATTTTCAGGTGCGCCCTTTGGTAAATTGCCGCTATTTGTTCCATCAAAAGAATATAATCATCACCTATTACTAATTTATCATCATATATATGAATTGGAATATAGGTGAATTGCTTGGTTTTATTTTATTTTAATCCAGATATTTAGCCTTGGGCTCAATTAATCCCGGAGATGGATAGATCCACGTCCAATAGTCAATCTCAAAATTTTCATTTTACTGGAAGAAAATGCCTTATAATGCAACGTACTTAAGATTCGATTCGTGAATTTTTGAGAGTTTGTTGAATGCTTTTGCTACCCCACCATACTGGGGGAGGGGCTTTGGGTTTTACTTCTTAAACGATGAAACATTTGTAATTGAATGAATTGTTGTTCAGAATAATCATTCTGCCTTAAACTAATCCATCCAAACATTGAAATGATAACATCTCTTGTATTGGACAACAAATTAATACATGAAACAGTAGAATGATATTTTAGCCAACATTAGCAACATTACTATGGGAGTCTTCCTAAGTAGGCTAACTTATGCTTTGGAGCTAGACCTAGTACAATAAGTTTAGATGCTTCTTTCTTCTTGTGGTTGATTTTTTTTGTAATCCTGGTATTTAGGTTTTACAATCCGATTAATTTTAGAGGTGACCAATTCGATCCGAGAGAAAAATTTCACCGATTAATTACCAACATCAAGCCGGAATCGCAACTGACAGTCCACACAATAGTTCAGCAGTCCCAGTGGTTCAATGCGGGAGGCGAATTTCTTATGCTCCTAAGTTTTGAACCATATGTGTTAAATATCGAATTTTTAATTTTTAGGGGTTGAAAGGGTAAAATTTGAAACATAGGGGTCTTGCTGGGATTAACCAAAGTTGGAGGGTCTTTTTGCAAAAAGCCAAAAATCAATATAAACCCTAAAATTTCCTTCCTTTATTCCTCTTCCCCTGTTCCCCCCCTCGACACCGACTCCTTCCGCCGTAGCCACTCGACGCCGCCGCAGCGGTTCCCAGCGAGTGCCACCCGCTTTCTTCTTTCCCTTCCTCCTCCTTCGCACACACCAAGCCGACGCCGACCCTCTCACGCACGTGAGCTGTTAAATACTAAATTTTTAAAGGGTTTGAAAGGTAAGAATTTTGAAAATAGGGGCCTAGTTGGAATTTACTGAAGTTGTTGGGTTTATTTGCAAAAAAAAGCCAAAATTAAGTTATTAAAACCCCCCCCTAAAGCCCTAACTTCCCGATTCCCCTCTCTACTACGCCGTTTTCTTCTCCCCCGACACCCTTTCCTTTCGGTTTTCGTCCGACGCCACCGATCCCGTCGCCGCAGCCGCACGAGCCGCGACCAGCGAGCGTCGCCGCCGACCTCCGACTTTCCTCTCCTTGTTCTTATTCTTCTTCTGGTTCGACGCACACGAAGGAGGAGTAACCGACAGTCTCCTTCTCTCACGCGAACCCTAACCACGCGACTTTTGTCTCTCGCGCGATTGTGAAGTTGCGGGCCGAAATCAGGTAAGCCTTTAATGTGGTCAGATTTCAATTTTGCCAAATGTTGTTCTTGAAGTGTGCTTGATCACAAGCACAATTAGGTTTGATTTTTTCCCTGTTAGTGCAGGGAATTTGTTGTTGCCGTGAGTTGGGTTTTGTTTGGATGGTGTGTGGATCAATGGTGTTGTTCTTGTGTTGAGTTAAGTATGGGCTTTGTTTCGTGATGCTATTTTTGGATCTGTTCTGGGATTTAGATTAAGTGTTAGGTTAATAATCTGATCAGTTAGTATATTTGGATTGAGGTTAATTCTATTTTGGTTATAGTTTACCCTAGATGGTGGTATTTCTTGTGAATTAGTGTTGCTAATTTAATTCAAACCTATTGGTGAGTTTGTAACATTTGTCGTGAGGTGTAATGAGGGTATTTTTAGTGTAAATATGATCATGTAAGTTGAGGGCTGATTAAGGCTTAGTTTGGTGTTCACCTTGCTTGTAGTTGGAGGAGTTCTTTGGGTTGAATTCGGGAATTAATGTAATAACCTAATCGAGATCGTTAGGTTAAGAAGAGACTCAGTATTATTCATGACTCAGTTAAGTAGATGTTGTAATTAGGAGTAATCTTAATTTTGTATAAATATAGTTTAACTAAATTATTTAATTTTATAATTGGTTAAACTTTTATATTTACCCAGGACCATGATTCGGAGTCATACGGTTGGTCACGAGGAGGCTCTCATTTACGAACTTCTACAATTATAAGGCGGGTACTTCTCCTTTGTACTCGAGTAGTTCTTTTACCTTAAAGCATGGCTAGTTATGTCTTATAGGTTGCTTGACCTTGTTCTTTGTCGTTATTTAAACATCGCCGTTGAGACTTATTCTTCGTTGATCTTTGAGTATTCCAAATTCGTATCCGTACAGTCCCTGTTGGTTTTCTGTTCTGTAAAGTGCCGCTTGTACGCGAGTACTTAGAAGTCCATTAAACACAGATAGGTTTATTTGGCATTAGAAATTCCCTACCTAGTAGTGTAGGTGCATAATCGTTGGTTTTCGATTTCTGGTTGGTTGTATGATGCATGTTTTACTTGTTGGATTTTTATTGCATCGTTGTTTCTCCGGTTGTTCGTGCATCGTATATCATGCACTATACTTGCACGTTGCATACTAACGACTGTTGGCTTACATTTGGTTAAGCCGTCGTTAGTCATATTGTTGCTCGATTCACTCAACTACATGTTGTCATGGTAGTGGTTAGAGTGCGAGTGTTTGTCCTGTCATGCCAGACAGTGACACCCTCACCGTTGTTTTTAGAGGGATGAGTTGTTGGTGGCTCACCCTCATCGTTGTTTTTCGAGGGATATATTGTAGCTGTAGTAGCTCCCCCGATATACCGGGGTTTGGAGTGTAGGCTCCCCAGCATCCTGTCCACTCAACCACGCCTTATGTGGTATTATTGTTGTTTAGTATTATTGGTGTTGTTGGAGTGGTACAGTTGTCACAGCCCTACCCACTCGGTCACACAGATGGGATGTGTTGACGGCTTGACTGGCGTCAGGGGTGACACATGTCATTGCATCATGTGCATACGTATTTCTTTTATGCATTTGTTTGTGTTTGATGCACTTATATGAGCTATGATTGTTGCATATGTATGACATGCATGTCTATCTTGATATTATTGTTATTGAGTTGTTCTATACCTGCTTAGTCGTTATTCGGTTTTATACCATGTCGTATTATTTTGGTTATGCATGATTAGGTAAATTTGATATTTCTTATGGACTGTACCTTTTGATTCTCTACTTCGTTATCTTATTTATGCCATGCTTATTTGTCTACTCATATACCCGCAGAGTCCGCCCGGACTCACCACCCCTGCTTCCCTTTTTGTTGTTTCAGATAGCAGGTAGTGGTATTGCTTGGAGCCAGGAGATGATCCAGTTGCCAGTCCCTCAGTCCTTCAATTTCACCGGGTGATTTTGGTTTGGAGTTGTTTTAGACTTGGTTTTCCGTAGTTTCTTTGTTTCCACATTTTATATTATTTCTGGTATGGTCTTGACAACTTTATAGTCATGTCTTATTGGTCGGATTTATTCGTTATGGAGTGTCTTATTAAGTTGTAGTTCTTTTATGATTAAGGTGGCTGAGCCACCCATTATTTCTTTCGTTGATATAAGAACTGCGTGGTTGTGTTTATACTTATTGTTGTGATGCCAGCCGCTTGTGGCTGAGCTATATTGGTGGAGATATTATGTATATTTGCCCCATATTGTTCGCCGTACAGGGGAGATACTGCCTGATTTTCGAGAAAGCATGTGCCTCTGGGGGCGTGACAATTTTTGGTATCAGAGCCAAGTTTACGATGTTTTGGTGTCTGTGGGTTTACGAAGTTGTTTTGTTTTACGAGGTCGATCTGTATTTTACGGATTTATTTTCTGGAGTTATTTTATGGATTTATTTTCCGGAGTCCTTTTCTGGTTATGGTTGTAATGGGACTTGGCAGCGACGAGATCTCTCCCGGCAAACAAGAAGTAAGTTGGTTTTAAATTTGGTTAATTATATATCTAAATAATGTATGTTGGTTTTTATTAACAGATATGCCTCGTCGTATAGAGTTATCTCCACCCCGTGCTCGTGGTCGTGGACGACGATCACGGGGGAGGCTAGAGGAGGCCGAGGGAGACACGAATCAGGAGGGTGATAGGCCCACCAGAGTGGAGCCGACTGGTCAGAGATCAGCTCACCAGGACCCTTCAGGTGAGCTGGGGTCTCCACCACGGAGAGTACCATCTCCTGTATATCCGACAGCAGTTCCAGTAGGGCCATCAGAGGCAGGTCCATCAGTACCACCAATGGCAGTTCCTGGAGTGCCATCAGGGGTACCCCCTGCCCAAGCGAGATGGCTGTTGGATAGAGCTCGGATTCCGTTGCTGGCATCGTCTGTGAAGGGTCGCTTCACACTGTTCCATGGGGAACCAGATCCCTATGCTGCTCGTGCCTGGTTGGAGACATTGGAGGACACCTTCAGCTATATGAACCTCACAGACATAGATAAGGTGAAGTTAGCTACGTATCACCTTCGAAATCAGGCCGTCACTTGGTGGAATATGCAGAAGACTCCTATGGGTGGACGACCGATTTCTTGGGTTTCTTTCCGCGAGGCTTTCGAGAGCAAGTATTATCCTGCTGCATTTCGTACGGCACGACGGCAGGAGTTTCTTGCTTTTCGTCAGGGAGACCGCTCAGTTATGGAATATGAGGCGGAATTTAATCGCCTGGCAGAGTTTTGTCCTCAGTTGATTGCTACAGAGGCGGAGCGGACGACACAGTTTATGATGGGCTTAGCTGGTTATATCCAAACACGTTTGGCTGGATGGATTCCTACTTCATATCGAGAGGCTTTGGATCGGGCTTTACATGCTGAGATGATTCAGCATCAGTTGTATGGTGATAAAAACAAAGGGAAGCAGACAGCCCAGAGTTCAGCGGCGACACAGCGACAGCAGTCAGTTGGACAGAAACGCAGTAGCAGGAGTCAGAGTACGCAGGAGACTTATGTGCCTCAGTCTCGACCCCAGAAGTTTGGACGGTTTTCAGCAGGATCGTCGCAGGGTTCTCAGCAGACTCGGAGGATTAATACTGGTGTGACTCATTGTTTACAGTATGGTTCTAAGGACCACCTCAAATCAGATTGTCCCCTGGAGCACCCTGTCTGTTATTATTGTAAACTTCCGGGTCATGAGAGTCGAGGCTGTCATTTGAGGGCTCAGCATAAGTCTCCAGCATTTACTCCTCGGGGTGGCCGATCAGGATCGCAGAGGCCGTATCGAGGCGGCCGTCAGACTTATACGTCATTTCGACCGCAGCAGACTGGACCTCAGCAGGCAGTTGCACCCACCGACCCAGATGTATGGTATGCCTGGGCATGAGTACTCCTCACCAGTGGGGTCTCAATATTCTGGGATAGGATCGTATTATCAGCAGCCACGTCCAGCATATCAGCCTCCAGTTTATCAGCATCAGCCGTCGGCTGGAGCTTCTGGTTATCAGTCTCAGCAGTCGGTTGGGCCTTCTGGATATCAGCCCCATCAGACTGCTGGACCTTCATCTGCTCAGCCGCAGTCGATTTTAGCGTTGCCACCTTCAGCTACAGAGATAGGCCGAGTTTATGCAGTCACCAGAGAGGAGGCACAGCGGGCCGATGGATCGGTCTTTCGTGGTATGATTTCGGTTTATGCATTTCCTGCTGAATTACTTGTTGATACTGGTAGTTCTAATTCTTTCATATCACGACTATTTATGGGAAAAATTAGTAGATTGCCTACCTTTAGATCACAACGTTTATCAGTGTCTCTACCATCCGGTGAGGTATTAGATATCACGCAGGAAGTCAAGGCGTGTCCATTGGACTTCGGCAATTATACCCTCACCGTGGATTTGTCAGTTCTCGAGATGGTAGAATTTGATATCATTCTGGGCATGGACTCGTTGGCGGCTTATCATGCCACAGTTGATTGCCAAGCGAGGGTGGTCATGTTTCGGCCTCCGAACCAACCCTTGTGGAAATTCATTGGCACCAGAGATGATGGGATTTCTATTATCTCTGCAATTCAAGCTCAGAAGCTTATGTCTCATGGATGTCAGGGTTTTCTATTATCATTGATCAGTACTGATGGTAGCAGTAGCCCTCAGCTCTCGGATGTTCCGGTGGTCCAAGAGTTTCCAGACGTATTTCCAGAGGAGCTACCTGGTTTGCCTCCTAGAAGGCAAGTTGAATTTGTGATCGAGTTGATTCCGGGAACTGCGCCGGCATCAAAAGCTCCGTATCGTATGGCGCCTAAGGAATTGGACGAGCTAAAGGTCCAGCTTCAAGAGTTGCTTGACAGGGGATTTATTCGTCCTAGTGTATCCCCATGGGGTTCACCGGTTTTGTTCGTCAAGAAGAAGGATAGTTCTATGAGATTATGCATCGACTACAGACAGTTGAATGTCGTGACCATTAAGAACAAGTATCCCCTACCTTGTATTGAGGATTTGTTTGATCAGTTGAAGGATACCTCAGTGTATTCTAAAATTGATTTGCGGTCCGGATATCATCAGTTGAGGGTTAGGGATTCAGATATCCAGAAGACAGCTTTCCGCACCCGGTATGGACATTATGAGTTTTTGGTAATGCCGTTTGGGCTTACCAATGCTCCTGCAGTATTCATGGATCTGATGAATCGGGTTTTCATGGAGTATTTGGATCAGTTCGTTATTGTTTTCATCAACGACATACTGATTTACTCCCGATCCAGGGAGGAACATGCGCGCCACCTCCGTATCAAAAGGTGGTACTGTTAGTTGGTTCCTCCAAGAAAGGTTCTAAGAGGAAGGCCAAAGAACAGAATAAAGGAAAGAAGAAAAAGGCCAAAAAGACTGAAAAGAAACCAAAAGGAACTTGCCATCATTGTGGCAAGGAGGGTCACTGGCGAAGAAACTGCAAGATTTATCTTGAGTCCATGAAGAATAAGGCATCCGATGCCCCGTCCTCTTCAGATATCTTCGTTATTGAATGTCACTCTATTTCCTCAAATACCTGGGTACTTGATACTGGGTGAAGCTCACATATATGTAATGACATACAGGGGCTAAGGAATAGAAGAAGACTCGTCAAAGGAGAAGCAAATCAGCGAGTTGGAAATGGAGCAAAGATTGCTGCTGTTGCCATCGGAACATATTTGCTAAAGCTCCCCACTGGACGTATCTTAGAATTGGATAATTGTTATTTTGTTTCTTCGTTAATAAAGAACATTGTATCTATTTCATGTTTGAATGAAAAGGGTTATCATTTAACTTTTAGTAACAATTGTTGTTACATAACTTTAAATGGCGGTCTTTATGGGAATGGAACTTTGTGCAATGGCATCTACACGTTAGATTTATCCAGTGACGTTTTCAATATCGAAGTTAGCAATAAACGTGCTCGAATAGATAATCGAATAGACTCCTACACTTGACATTGTCGTCTTGGCCATGTAAGTAAGAAACGCATGACCGAATTACACCGATGTGGAATTTTAGAATCATTTGAACCCGGTTCATTTGATACATGCGAATCATGCTTAAAAGGCAAGATGACCAAATTACCCTTTTCCGAAAAAGGTAATCCAGTGGGAGAATTGCTTGGTCTAATACATACTGATGTATGTGGACCAATGTCAACTCTTGCACAAGGAGGCTATAGCTACTTCATCACCTTTATCGATGATCACTCACGATTCGGGTACGTGTTCTTGATGAAACACAAATCTGAAGCCTTTGAGAAATTCAAAGAGTTCAGAAATGAAGTAGAGAAACAGCTTGGCAAAAGTATTAAAATACTTCGATCCGATCGGGGTGGTGAATACTTAAGTCAAGAGTTTCAAGATTATCTTAGGGACAATGGGATATTATCCCAATGGACTCCGCCGTATACACCACATCATAATGGTGAATCTGAGAGGCGCAACCGAACCTTCATGGACATGGTGAGGTCGATGATGAATCATGCAACTCTTCCAAAATCCTTTTGGGGCTATGCACTTAAGACAGCTGTTTACTTGCTAAACAGAGTCCCGACCAAGGTAGTCTCAACTACTCCATATGAGACATGGAATAGAAAGAAACCCCACTTAACTCACCTTAAGATATGGGGTTGTCCTGCTTATGTGAAGCGGATTATATCAGATAAATTGGATGCTAAGTCTGATAAATGTCTATTTATTGGATACCCTAAGGAAACGAAGGGTTACCAATTCTATCATCCCTTGGAACAAAAGGTGTTTGTTTCAAGGCATGCTGTATTTCCGGAAAAAGAATTTCTTTTACAAGAAAACAGTGGGAGTGGCATTGAACTTGATGAAGTTCAAGAAACTCCAATAGACATTACAGAGACACCTAGTCTAGACCCACAACCAATACCTCATAATGATGAGCTATCAGTTGAACCTAAAACTACACCACCTCTTCGTAGATCTGATAGGACACGCAATATTCCAGAGAGATACAGATTTCTCGTAAGTGAATCGAACGACGTGTTACTCATAAGCGATGACGAACCTATCAGTTATGAAGACGTTCTGAAAAGTTCAGAAAGGGACAAATGGCTTGAGGCCATGAAGTCGGAAATGGATTCCATGTACGAAAACCAAGTATGGGACTTGGTTAACCCATCTGAAGGGATTAAGCCCATAGGGTGCAAGTGGGTTTTCAAGAAGAAAACCGACATGGAAGGTAATGTTGTTACCTTTAAGGCTAGATTAGTAGCAAAAGGATATCGTCAGAAGCAAGGAATTGATTATGACGAAACCTATTCGCCAGTAGCTATGCTTAAATCCATTCGGATGCTCCTAGCCATAGCAGCTCATTATGATTATAAGATATGGCAAATGGATGTGAAAACAGCTTTCCTTAACGGAAACCTGCTTGAGGATGTATACATGATACAACCTGAAGGTTTCACATCGGTTGATAAAACCAAAGTATGCAAGCTTCGACGATCCATATATGGACTGAAGCAAGCATCTAGGAGCTGGAACATCCGTTTTGATGAGACAATCAAAAAGTTTGATTTCTCACAAAATCCAGACGAACCTTGTGTGTACAAGAAGGTTAGTGGGAGTGCAGTCGTATTCCTAGTATTATATGTCGATGACATCTTACTTATAGGAAACGATATATCAGTCTTACAGACAGTTAAAATTTGGTTGTCCAAAACTTTCTCCATGAAAGACCTGGGAGAAGCAACCTATATCCTTGGGATTAGAATCTATAGAGATAGATCAAAACGGTTGCTTGGTCTTTCGCAGTCTACATATATAGACCGAGTGCTAAAAAGGTTTAGCATGTCGGAATCCAAGAAAGGTTACCTTCCCATCAGGCATGGGATCAACCTTTCAAAGTCTATGTGTCCGCGCACAGAAGACGAGAGGATTTGCATGAATAAGATTCCTTATGCATCCGCGATAGGATCTATCATGTATGCTATGTTATGTACAAGCCCGATGTATCGTATGCTTTGAGCGTCACAAGCAGATACCAGTCGGATCCAGGAATGGATCATTGGGCGGCTGTTAGACAATCCTTAAGTACTTAAGAAGAACTAAGGATGTGTTCCTAATATATGGAGAAGGAGATATGGTAATACGTGGGTATACAGATGCCAGTTTCCAGACAGATAAGGATGACTCCAAATCTCAGTCTGGATACGTATTTATTTTGAATGGAGGCGCAGTAAGTTGGAAAAGTTCCAAACAAGACACCGTAGCGGATTCCACCACGGAAGCGGAATATATCGCAGCTTCGGAAGCAGCAAAGGAAGCAGTCTGGATCAAGAAGTTCGTCTCCGAACTTGGCGTGGTTCCAACCATTGATGATGCAGTGCCGGTTTACTACGACAACAATGGAGCTATTGCACAAGCAAAGGAACCAAGGTCTCATCAGCGATCCAAACACGTGCTTCGCCGCTATCATCTGATCAGAGAGATTATAAGTAGGAATGATATACAAATTGAGAAAATTCCCACTGAAAGGAATTTAGCGGATCCTTTAACAAAGGCCTTGCCTCAGAGCAAGTTTGAGGGTCATGTTAGAGCTTGTGGTATTGGATACCGTAGCGATTGGCATTAGGCCAAGTGGGAGTTTGTTAGTGATATGAGAGAAGTGTCCTAAGGCAATCGCCTTATGATTGTAAACATTTATTTCAATAAATAATAATTCACTATTTGAGTATACATGTTTGTATTTGATTGGGATCTTAAACTCATCTACTGAATGTCCGCAATACAACTCACAGCATAAGAGAATTTGTGATGGGATCACAACTAGTGATTATCTCTAAATGTGCAAATGTGAAGTATTGAAAATATCCCTAGTCGATGAATTGATAAATACGGACACTATCAATTCTGTTGAGACTAGCATGGGTTATTCTCTAATCAGCTGATTCTCACTGGCTGGTGACATTGGGATGTCCGGAGATAAACATGGATGCTAGTTAAGGGAACTAGTTCATTGGAGTGACTAGCTGTAAGACTTCATATGATTATCTATATAGATATGTCAATGAAGTTCTTACTGCGGCTTAAGTGCGATATTCCTTTGACTTGCGGTGTTCAAGTCATCTTGGTCATGGAGACTTATACTTTAACATCTTAAGCAAGCATCTCCAAGGAGGTGTGGACCCAGGATGATTGGGTATAAGCCGAAGTGCCTGAAGATGTTTGAACAGCCTACAAAGGATTCACCACTCCTTGCGAGGAGATGTATACCCAGGCCTATCGTCGGATTGTTACTCAAAACCTCTGGCCAGAGTATATCATGTTTGGAGTGCGAGTCTCTAAAATACATGAGAGTAATTAGAAATCCAAAGGACGAGAAAGACATTACTTGGGCTAGGTGTGACGTAGTCAGCCTAGTGGGGACTGACACAAATAGACCGTGTCCTGAACCAAGTGGGTATAAGATGGTGAAGGGAATGGGGCACGATTCATTAGAGCTGTTGAAAGGTTTCAGAATTACTTCTGAGGTCAAACCGTTGATCTTTCGATTAATTGGGGGTCATGATGTACTACTAGGTGCCACTCATGATCGTTCTATAATTAGTTGATTATAGACAGCCAATATAAATCGAAAGCCTATTTAGTCACACGCACTACGAGTAATCTGAAGGATTTAAAACGAGTTGAAAATTGGATTTTTCGATCAAGAGAAATAAGTCGAATCTGAGTTAATCAGAGGCGCAATGGAAGCTAAAAATGGCTAAGTCTTTTGAAGGCTTTTTGGGCGAATTAAATGAGTTTAATTCGCGGTGGTTCGCTTTGTGTTGGCCGGCCAAAGAGGGTGTCAAACCTCTTTGGGTTGGCCGGCCACCTATTGGGGAGAAAATCAATTAATTTTGGTTTAATTAATAAAATAAATCTAGCGCGATTTATTTTATAAATTATGGATAAATAAATTTGTATAAAGAAATTTATATAAATAAATTTATAGAAATTTATTCTTTTTATGGAAGTTAAAATAATCCATGAATTGGTTTATTTTAATTTTATAAAATCAATTATGAATTGATTTTTCCATAATAAGAAAGTTTATAAATTTCTTATAAAATTTATTTAAAGAGAAGAAGAATTTGTTTTATTATAAATTAGTTATAATAAAACTAGGCATAACGGAATAAGTCATAAGAAATTTTATAAGATAAAATTCTTATGATAACTAATTCCGTTAATTCCGTTAAAAGAGAGACTTGGCAAGGGAGAGACCACTATAAAAGGAACCAAAGGCAAGCCTTGGTTTCTTAATCGAAATTGAGCAACCTCTCCTCTCTCTCTTTATTCTCTTCTCCTTCCCCTCTTCCCATTAGGGCCGGCGCCCCTTAATAGGATTAGGGCCGGTGCCCCCCCTCAACCACCTAGGGCCGGCACACCTCCTCCCTTAGAGGGTGGTTGCCGTGAGCTTTCAAGAAGAAGGAGAAGCCAACCAAGAAGAAGAAGAAGCGGATCACGTCTCCTTCCTTCTCGGAATTTAGATTTTGACTCTTAGTGGTTAGTTTCCTATTTTATCTCTTGATCTTCTTTGTTGTGCCTATAGAGAATCTAGTAGTTCTCGTCGGCACAAAACTCGTGGCTTTGCGAAGTCATCCCGAAGAGAACTTGGCGTGGACGCGAATAGAGGCGGAGCTTCCAAGGGACGCTACGGTTGGATCTCGTCCCTTACTTCGAGTTACGAGAGGTACTTAGTAAATTAGTTTACTCTTCCGCAAAGTTTTAATTTATGATTATGTCAACACATCATAAGGTTGCATGCTAGATACGTGGTTAAAATAATTTAGGAAATTATTTTATGCTAATTCTTCCGCTGCACGTAAAAATTTAAAATTTTACGAACTCGAATCCTTGTCGACATGCACCCGGACCCAACAGTGGTATCAGAGCCGGTTAGTGTTCGACATAATCATATAATTGTTTTGCGAAAAACTTTGTCATGATCTCAATTTTGGAAAAAAATTTCAATTATGGAAACTTTCAAATTATAATAAATTTTAGATTTAGGAATTTCTAAGTTTGGAAATCCTCATAAAATTTCTCAAACTTTTGAAATTTTCTAGTTTCTGAAATTTTATAATAATTGTGAAAACTTCCCATCTTTGGAAACTTTCCAATTTTGGAAATTTTTCTATTTTAGAAATTTTCTAATTTTGGTAATATGTAAGTTTTCTTTGTACCAGAAACTTACAATTATTCTGAAAACCTATTTATGAAATCTCGCAATTTTGGACACTTTCTTTTAAGAAAGTCTAGACAAATTCATGGACAGTTAATTGACAATTAAATTTGAATTGGGTTTTAAATTGACAACAAAATTCTTTATTTTGGATTGAGCCTCAGGGAGCCGTCCAATTTAAAGTTAGTTGTTGTAATTTAATTTCTTAATTTTAATTGAAATTGTCATGTTTGATTTGGATTGAGCCTCGGGGAGCCGTCCAATTGGATTTACAACAAATTACTTTTCTTTGGGTATCTGAGCCTCGGGGAGCCACCCTTAGAAAACGATTTGTTGTAATTAATTAAATCCATGAATAAAATATGTTTAAGAGGTGATGCTCTTACATATTGTTGTCTCCAAAATTAATTAGGAAAATAGTTTTCCTATAGAGTTTCTTAAATGAGATTTTCATGAAAATAATATGTGGTTGAATTAAGGGATTTGTCTCTTAATTTAATAAGATTTGATTTAGAGAAATCAAAGTCTTAAAATATATTATTTCCGAAATTGATTATGACAATTTAGGAAATTATTTCCCAAAATAATTCCTTAAATAAAGTATGAAATTAGAATTAGGAAATCCGGTTCCTAATTCAAATAATGAGACTTGATAAATTAAGTCACATACGTACTTTATTAAGGAAATTGTTAGTCATGACATAATTCTATGTCATGAATGTGCTTAGAAAAGAAAGGATGAGACCCAAAACCCCTTACAAAATATTAAGGCCAACACCTTCCATTAATATGGTTAGAATCGGAGTTTTGTTTCTCGTTTGGGTTGATGGACACATCCATGCCCAGCTTGAACCTCAACATGTTCAAACCATGGAGTTAGTTTATGGATAATATAGTTGGAGTCAGAGGTCAATCCTTAGTTTTGGTTGTTGGACACATCCAAGCCTGACTAAACGGTTGAATGAGCTCCAACCATATTAAAACTATTTCTTGATTAATGGGTCAGCCTTAAGCTTGGAGCATCGATTTGTTGTGCCACAGCCAAGGTTGATGCAAAGAGAGGTGCAGTTGGGTGCTATGTATAAAGTTGCATACTTGTTAATGAGTTAACAACCCAATGATTTATGCAAACATTCAATTAGTTGATAGCATAAAGTGATAGTTACATATATGTGATGTGTAATCGGTATAATTACCTACCTTCATAGCTAAGAAAAACTTGATGGCCACATCCATGGTTGTTCTTATCTATGGTTGGATATCAACCTATTTGGAGATGCTCCTACAATCTCCTGAATTGATAAAAAGGGTTATTCAATTTGATAAATAAATAGGATTTTTTAATTAATATATATTGATACATTCTTTAATCATTCTTCTCACATAAGCTCAATTTGTATTTCTAGGTTAATCACTCAATCATGTCTTCTCTGAATTTGCGTTCCATTTTGGACACCAATAAACTGACTGGGCCAAACTTCATGGACTGGCTTCGAAACCTGAGGATAGTCCTCAAGTCAGAGAAGCTTGCTTATGTCCTTGAAGATCAACTTCCTAACCAACCTCCTGAAGGTGCAACTCCAGACCAGCTAGTGGCCTATCAGAAACATGTGACCGATTCTGAACTTGCGAGTTGCATCATGCTAGCCTCTATGATACCTGAGCTGCAAAAGCAGCATGAGCATATGGATGCTTATACCATCATCTTCCATCTTCATGATTTGTTTGAAGAGCAGGCGAGATCCGAAAGGTTCGAAGTCTCCAGACTCCTCTTCACCACTAAGATGCAGGAAGGCACTTCTGCCTCGCAGTTTGTGCTAAAGATGTTGGGGTACATTGAGCGACTGAACACACTCGGTTTTGCAATGGATCATGAACTAAGTATTGACTTAATTCTGAGTTGTTTGCCCAAAAGTTATTCACAATTTGTGATGAACTATCGGATGAACAAACTGGAGACCACCATTCCCGAGTTGCTCAACCTGCTGAAGACTGTGGAGCCTTCTGTAAAGCCAGATCAAAAGGCGGTACTGTTAGTTGGTTCCTCGAAGAAAGGTTCTAAGAGGAAGGTCAAAGAACAGAATAAAGGAAAGAAGAAAAAGGCCAAAAAGACTGAAAAGAAACCAAAAGGAACTTGCCATCATTGTGGCAAGGAGGGTCACTGGCGAAGAAACTGCAAGATTTATCTTGAGTCCATGAAGAATAAGGCATCCGATGCCCCGCCCTCTTCAGATATCTTCGTTATTGAATGTCACTCTATTTCCTCAAATACCTGGGTACTTGATACTGGGTGTAGCTCACATATATGTAATGACATACAGGGGCTAAGGAATAGAAGAAGACTCGTCAAAGGAGAAGCAAATCTGCGAGTTGGAAATGGAGCAAAGATTGCTACTGTTGCCATCGGAACATATTTGCTAAAGCTCCCCACTGGACGTATCTTAGAATTGGATAATTGTTATTTTGTTCCTTCGTTAATAAAGAACATTGTATCTATTTCATGTTTGAATGAAAAGGGTTATCATTTAACTTTTAGTAACAATTGTTGTTACATAACTTTAAATGGCGTTCTTTATGGGAATGGAACTTTGTGCAATGACATCTACACGTTAGATTTATCCAGTGACGTTTTCAATATCGAAGTTAGCAATAAACGTGCTCGAATAGATAATCGAATAGACTCCTACACTTGACATTGTCGTCTTGGCCATGTAAGTAAGAAACGCATGACCGAATTACACCGATGTGAAATTTTAGAATCATTTGAACCCGGTTCATTTGATACATGCGAATCATGCTTAAAAGGCAAGATGACCAAATTACCCTTTTCCGGAAAAGGTAATCCAGTGGGAGAATTGCTTGGTCTAATACATACTGATGTATGTGGACCAATGTCAACTCTTGCACAAGGAGGCTATAGCTACTTCATCACCTTTATCGATGATCACTCACGATTCGGGTACGTGTTCTTGATGAAACACAAATCTGAAGCCTTTGAGAAATTCAAAGAGTTCAGAAATGAAGTAGAGAAACAGCTTGGCAAAAGTATTAAAATACTTCGATCCGATCGGGGTGGTGAATACTTAAGTCAAGAGTTTCAAGATTATCTTAGGGACAATGGGATATTATCCCAATGGACTCCGCCGTATACACCACAGCATAATGGTGAATCTGAGAGGCGCAACCGAACCTTCATGGACATGGTGAGGTCGATGATGAATCATGCAACTCTTCCAAAATCCTTTTGGGGCTATGCACTTAAGACAGCTGTTTACTTGCTAAACAGAGTCCCGACCAAGGTAGTCTCAACTACTCCATATGAGACATGGAATAGAAAGAAACCCCACTTAACTCACCTTAAGATATGGGGTTGTCCTGCTTATGTGAAGCGGATTATATCAGATAAATTGGATGCTAAGTCTGATAAATGTCTATTTATTGGATACCCTAAGGAAACGAAGGGTTACCAATTCTATCATCCCTTGGAACAAAAGGTGTTTGTTTCAAGGCATGCTGTATTTCCGGAAAAAGAATTTCTTTTACAAGAAAACAGTGGGAGTGGCATTGAACTTGATGAAGTTCAAGAAACTCCAATAGACATTACAGAGACACCTAGTCTAGACCCACAACCAATACCTCATAATGATGAGCTATCAGTTGAACCTAAAACTACACCACCTCTTCGTAGATCTGATAGGACACGCAATATTCCAGAGAGATACAGATTTCTCGTAAGTGAATCGAACGACGTGTTACTCATAAGCGATGACGAACCTATCAGTTATGAAGACGTTCTGAAAAGTTCAGAAAGGGACAAATGGCTTGAGGCCATGAAGTCAGAAATGGATTCCATGTACGAAAACCAAGTATGAGACTTGGTTAACCCATCTGAAGGGATTAAGCCCATAGGGTGCAAGTGGGTTTTCAAGAAGAAAACCGACATGGAAGGTAATGTTGTTCAATCGCCTTATGATTGTAAACATTTATTTCAATAAATGATAATTCACTATTTGAGTATACATGTTTGTATTTGATTGGGATCTTAAACTTATCTACTCAATGTCCGCAATACAACTCACAGCATAAGAGAATTTGTGATGGGATCACAACTAGTGATTATCTCTAAATGTGCAAATATGAAGTATTGAAAATATCCCTAGTCGATGAATTGATAAATACGGACACTATCAATTCTGTTGAGACTAGCATGGGTTATTCTCTAATCAGCTGATTCTCATTGGCTGGTGGCATTGGGATGTCCGGAGATAAACATGGATGCTAGTTAAGGGAACTAGTTCATTGGAGTGACTAGCTGTAAGACTTCATATGGTTATCTATATAGATATGTCAATGAAGTTCTTACTGCGGCTTAAGTGCGATGTTCCTTTGACTTGCGGTGTTCAAGTCATCTTGGTCATGGAGACTTGTACTTTAACATCTTAAGCAAGCATCTCCAAGGAGGTGTGGACCCAGGATGATTGGGTATAAGCCGAAGTGCCTGAAGATGTTTGAACAGCCTACAAAGGATTCACCACTCCTTGCGAGGAGATGTATACCCAGGCCTATCGTCGGATTGTTACTCAAAACCTCTGGCCAGAGTATATCATGTTTGGAGTGCGAGTCTCTAAAATACATGAGAGTAATTAG
The DNA here is from genome assembly GCA_024364735.1 of Boesenbergia rotunda. Lineage (NCBI taxonomy): Eukaryota > Viridiplantae > Streptophyta > Magnoliopsida > Zingiberales > Zingiberaceae > Boesenbergia > Boesenbergia rotunda. Next base: position 34,577 of record JAGFNQ010006179.1, read on the forward strand.
AAATCCAAAGGACGAGAAAGACATTACTTGGGCTAGGTGTGACGTAGTCAGCCTAGTGGGGACTGACACTAATAGACCGTGTCCTGGACCAAGTGGGTATAAGATGGTGAAGGGAATGGGGCACGATTCATTAGAGCTGCTGAAAGGTTTCAGGATTACTTCTGAGGTCAAACCGTTGATCTTTCGATTAATTGGGGGTCATGATGTACTTCTAGGTGCCACTCATGATCGTTCTATAATTAGTTGATTATAGACAGCCAATATAAATCGAAAGCCTATTTAGTCACACGCACTACGAGTAATCCGAAGGATTTAAAATGAGTTGAAAATTGGATTTTCCGATCAAGAGAAATAAGTCGAATCTGAGTTAATCAGAGGCGCAATGGAAGCTAAAAATGGCTAAGTCTTTTGAAGGCTTTTTGGGCGAATTAAATGAGTTTAATTCGCGGTGGTTCGCTTTGTGTTGGCCGGCCAAAGAGGGTGCCAAACCTCTTTGGGTTGGCCGGCCACCTATTGGGGAGAAAACCAATTAATTTTGGTTTAATTAATAAAATAAATCTAGCGCGATTTATTTTATAAATTATGGATAAATAAATTTGTATAAAGAAATTTATATAAATAAATTTATAGAAATTTATTCTTTTTATGGAAGTTAAAATAATCCATGAATTGGTTTATTTTAATTTTATAAAATCAATTATGAATTGATTTTTCCATAATAAGAAAGTTTATAAATTTCTTATAAAATTTATTTAAAGAGAAGAAGAATTTGTTTTATTATAAATTAGTTATAATAAAACTAGGCATAACGGAATAAGTCATAAGAAATTTTATAAGATAAAATTCTTATGATAACTAATTCCGTTAATTCCGTTAAAAGAGAGACTTGGCAAGGGAGAGGCCACTATAAAAGGAATCAAAGGCAAGCCTTGGTTTCTTAATCGAAATTGAGCCAACCACTCCTCTCTCTCTTTATTCTCTTCTCCTTCCCCTCTTCCCATTAGGGCCGGCGCCCCTTAATAGGATTAGGGCCGGCGCCCCCCCTCAACCACCTAGGGCCGGCACACCTCCTCCCTTAGAGGGTGGTTGCCGTGAGCTTTCAAGAAGAAGGAGAAGCCAACCAAGAAGAAGATGAAGCGGATCACGTCTCCTTCCTTCTCGGAATTTAGATTTCGACTCTTGGTGGTTAGTTTCCTATTTTATCTCTTGATCTTCTTTGTTGTGCCTATAGAGAATCTAGTAGTTCTCGTCGGCACAAAACTCGTGGCTTTCCGAAGTCATCCCGAAGAGAACTCGGCGTGGACGCGAATAGAGGCGGAGCTTCCAAGGGACGCTACGGTTAGATCTCGTCCCTTACTTCGAGTTACGAGAGGTACTTAGTAAATTAGTTTACTTTTCCGCAAAGTTTTAATTTATGATTATGTCAACACATCATAAGGTTGCATGCTAGATACGTGATTAAAATAATTTAGGGAATTATTTTATGCTAATTCTTCCGCTGCACGTAAAAATTTAAAATTTTACGAACCCGTATCCTTGTTGACATGCACCCGGACCCAACATATGGTTGCTCAGTCTTCGATCAGGACGAAGATCAGAAAGGCTCAGCTTAGTGATCAGCATCTGCAGTCCTTAGGCAGCTAGATAGCCTCCGAGCAGCAGACTGACTTTACACGTGATGACGAGGGTATTCTATATTTCCGAGGGAGATTGTGCGTACCTAAGTCACATCCGGTCATGGAGGAGTTGCTTCAGGAGGCTCATCGATCTCGATTTGCTATTCATCTTGGCGGAACCCGTATGTACCGAGATTTGAGACGTTCCTACTGGTGGAACGGTATGAAGAAAGACATCGTGGATTTTGTTGCTAGATGTCTAGTGTGCCAGCAGGTGAAGGCCGAGCATCAGAGACCTACTGGATTACTACAGAAGATCCCTATTCCTGAGTGGAAGTGGGAGCATATCACGATGGATTTCGTTGTTGGATTACCGAGGTCTCGTAGAAGACACGATGCGATTTGGGTGATCGTTGATCGATTAACCAAATCTGCTCATTTCTTGGGGATTCAGAGGACAGATTCTCTGGACAAGCTGGCAGAGTTGTACTGCCGAGAGATTATCAGATTACATGGTGTTCCTCTGAGCATCATATCAGATAGAGACCCACGTTTCACTTCGCGGTTTTGGCAGAGTTTGCAGCAGGCCATGGGTACCGAGCTTCGATTCAGTACAACCTTTCATCCGCAGACGAACGGATAGTCTGAGCGTACCATTCAGACACTGGAGGATTTGTTGAGGTCTTGCGTTATGGACTTTGGAGGCAACTGGGAGGATCACCTGCATTTGGTTGAGTTTGCCTATAATAATAGCTACCATTCGACTATTCAGATGGCACCTTTCGAGGCGTTGTATGGTAGAGCTTGCAGGACACCCACCCTTTGGGTAGAGGTTAGGGAATCTCAGTTGCTATGTCCTCAGAGTATTCAGCATGACGCAGAGCTAGTCCGTGCTATCAGATGTAGGTTGTCAGAGGCTCAGGATCGTCAGAAGAGTTATGCAGATCGGAGACGCAGACCCTTGGAGTTCTCCGGGAGTGATCACGTATTCTTGCGAGTGTCACCCACGAAAGGGGTGAAGAGGTTTGAGTTGCGAGGTAAGCTAGCTCCATGCTACATTGGACCTTTCCAGATTTTGGAGCGGATTGGAGCTGTTGCTTATCGTTTGGCGTTGCCACCGTCATTGGCTGGAGTTCACGATGTGTTTCATGTTTCCATGCTGAGGAAATATGTACCTGATCATACCCATGTGTTATCGGAGGTGCCGGTCACACTTCAGCTAGACGCGACTTATGAGGAGGTGCCTATGCGGATTCTGGACCGCAAAGAGCATCGGTTGAGGAACAAGACAGTTCGGTTGGTCAAAGTTGGTTGGCAGCACCATTCTGATGAGGAAGCTACTTGGGAGCTCGAGGATACGATCAGAGCTCGCTACCCTCATCTGTTTACTTGAGGTGCGTATGGTTGGTTTTCTTTTCGTATTTATATTATAGTTGAGGGGTTGATACCTGTTGTGGTTAATTAGTATTTGTTATGGTTCATTAGCTAAATTTGGGGACCAAATTTTGTTAGTGGGGGAGAATGTTAAATACTGAATTTTTAATGGGTTGAAAAGGTATTAATTTCGAAAATAGGGGCCTAGTTAGAATTTACTGAAGTTGTTGGGTTTATTTGCAAAAAAAAGCCAAAATTAAGTTATTAAAACCCCCCCTAAAGCCCTAACTTCCCGATTCCCCTCTCTACTGTGCCGTTTTCTTCTCCCCCGACGCCCTTTCCTTTCGGTTTTCGTCCGACGCCACCGATCCCATCGCCGCAACCGCACGAACCGCAACCAGCGAGCGTCGCCGCCGGCCTCCGACTTTCCTCTCCTTGTTCTTATTCTTCTTCTGGTTCGACGCACACGAAGGAGGAGTAACCGACAGTCTCCTTCTCTCACGCGAACCCTAACCACGCGACTTTTGTCTCTCGCGCGATTGTGAAGTTGCGGGCCGAAATCAGGTAAGCCTTTAATGTGGTCAGATTTCAATTTTGCCAAATGTTGTTCTTGAAGTGTGCTTGATCACAAGCACAATTAGGTTTGATTTTTTCCCTGTTAGTGCAGGGAATTTGTTGTTGCCGTGAGTTGGGTTTTGTTTGGATGGTGTGTGGATCAATGGTGTTGTTCTTGTGTTGAGTTAAGTATGGGCTTTGTTTCGTGATGCTATTTTTGGATCTGTTCTGGGATTTAGATTAAGTGTTAGGTTAATAATCTGATCAGTTAGTATATTTGGATTGAGATTAATTCTATTTTGGTTATAGTTTACCCTAGATGGTGGTATTTCTTGTGAATTGGTGTTGCTAATTTAATTTAAAACTATTGGTGAGTTTGTAACATTTGCCGTGAGGTGTAATGAGGGTATTTTTAGTGTAAATATGATCATGTAAGTTGAGGGCTGATTAAGGCTTAGTTTGGTGTTCACCTTGCTTGTAGTTGGAGGAGTTCTTTGGGTTGAATTCGGGAATTAATGTAATAACCTAATCGAGATCGTTAGGTTAAGAAGAAACTCAGTATTATTCATGACTCAGTTAAGTAGATGTTGTAATTAGGAGTTATCTTAATTTTGTATAAATATAGTTTAACTAAATTATTTAATTTTATAATTGGTTAAACTTTTATATTTACCCAGGACCCTGATTCGGAGTCATACGGTTGGTCACGAGGAGGTTCTCATTTACGGACTTCTACAATTATAAGGCGGGTACTTCTCCTTTGTACTCGAGTAGTTCTTTTACCTTAAAGCATGGCTAGTTATGTCTTATAGGTTACTTGACCTTGTTCTTTGTCGTTATTTAAACATCGCCGTTGAGACTTATTCTTCGTTGATCTTTGAGTATTCCAAATTCGTATTCGTACAGTCCCTGTTGGTTTTCTGTTCTGTAAAGTGCCGCTTGTACGCGAGTACTTAGAAGTCCATTAAACACAGATAGGTTTATTTGGCATTAGAAATTCCCTACCTAGTAGTGTAGGTGCATAATCGTTGGTTTTCGATTTCTGGTTGGTTGTATGATGCATGTTTTACTTGTTGGATTTTTATTGCATCGTTGTTTCTCCGGTTGTTCGTGCATCGTATATCATGCACCATACTTGCACGTTATATACTAACGACTGTTGGCTTATATTTGGTTAAGCCGTCGTTAGTCATATTGTTGCTCGATTCACTCAACTACATGTTGTCATGGTAGTGGTTAGAGTGCGAGTGTTTGTCCTGTCATGCCAGACAGTGACACCCTCACCGTTGTTTTTAGAGGGATGAGTTGTTGGTGGCTCACCCTCACCGTTGTTTTTCGAGGGATATATTGTAGCTGTAGTAGCTCCCCCGATATACCGGGGTTTGGAGTGTAGGCTCCCCAGCATCCTGTCCACTCAACCACGCCTTATGTGGTATTATTGTTGTTTAGTATTATTGTTGTTGTTGGAGTGGTACAGTTGTCACAGCCCTACCCACTCGGTCACACAGATGGGATGTGTTGACAGCTTGACTGGCGTCAGGGGTGACACATGTCATTGCATCATGTGCATACGTATTTCTTTTATGCATTTGTTTGTGTTTGATGCACTTATATGAGCTATGATTGTTGCATATGTATGACATGCATGTCTATCTTGATATTATTGTTATTGAGTTGTTCTATACCTGCTTAGTCATTATTCGGTTTTATACCATGTCGTATTATTTTGGTTATGCATGATTAGGTAAATCTGATATTTCTTATGGACTGTACCTTTTGATTCTCTACTTCGTTATCTTATTTATGCCATGCTTATTTGTCTACTCATATACCCGCAGAGTCCGCCCGGACTCACCACCCCTGCTTCCCTTTTTGTTGTTTCAGATAGCAGGTAGTGGTATTGCTTGGAGCCAGGAGATGATCCAGTTGCCAGTCCCTCAGTCCTTCAGTTTCACCGGGTGATTTTGGTTTGGAGTTGTTTTAGACTTGGTTCTCCGTAGTTTCTTTGTTTCCACATTTTATATTATTTCTGGTATGGTCTTGACAACTTTATAGACATGTCTTATTGGTCGGATTTATTCGTTGTGGAGTGTCTTATTAAGTTGTAGTTCTTTTATGATTAAGGTGGCTGAGCCACCCATTATTTCTTTCGTTGATATAAGAACTACGTGGTTGTGTTTATACTTATTGTTGTGATGCCAGCCGCTTGTGGCTGAGCTATATTGGTGGAGATATTATGTATATTTGCCCCATATTGCCCGCCGTACAGGAGAGATGCTGCCCGATTTTCGAGGAAGCATGTGCCTCTGGGGGCGTAACATGAGCGATTTTCTTCACCTCTCGATTTCGCCCGACGCCGCCGAGCCCTAATTCCTTCACCTCCTTCGACCGCTGCCTAGTCGCCAGAGCCGCATCGCCTTCCAACTTGTTTCTGATCGTTGGTTGCAGCGTTTTAGCCGATCAGTGTTGAGGATTGTTGCCGGCACTGACCTAGGTAAGGATTTGTTTGATTTCAAGTTAGATCACTACCCATGATCTTACTTTCAATAAAGGTGCATTAGATTTGCTCAAAATCATACCTTTGATATCAAAACTTGTGTAGATCAGTTCTGTTCTGCGATCTCTGGTCCCTGGTCGTGAGCTGTGGTAAGGTTTGTGTGGGATTCGGCCATAGGAGTTATGGAATAGGATGATTTGTGATGACAATTGGATTGGGATTAGGTAAGGTTGTATTTGCTCAAACCTGTTCTTGTGATTTTCTATTTTATAAAGTACTGCTTGTACGCGTGTACTTAGTTGTTCATTAAACACCACCAGGATGATTGCATTGAAACCTTACCTTGTAGTTTAGTTGCATATTCGTTGATTTTCTGGTTGATTCCTGGTTTGTTGCTTTTGCAATTGCATCATTGTTATTCGATTGTTCATTGTTATTCGGTTATTTGTGCAATTGTATCATACACCATATTGGCATCGTTGCATACTGACGACTGTTGGGCTTCAATATGGTTAAGCCGTCGTTAGTCATCTAGTTGCTTTGCCACTCAACCACTTGTTGTTGTTGGTGCAAGTTGCATCAGTGATGTCCTCCTCTAAATGTTTCAATATTTGACAATATACTTAAGTCAGTGATACATTAAACAAGGGAAGAGTTAGTCAAGAAAGGTGTAACAAAGTCAACCAAAGTCCTAGTTATCCTAGGCACGAAGTCCTGGTTCGAAGAATTGGGCACTAAGTCCTGATCATGGATTGGGCACTAAGTTCTGGCCGAGGGTTGGACACCGAAGACTTGGTTTAAGGAATTGGGCACTAAGTCCTGGCCGAGGGTTGGGCACCGAAGACCTGATTCGAGGAATTGGGCACGAAGTCCTGGCCGAGGGTTGGGCACCTAAGTCCTGGACCTAGGGTTTGGGCACGAAGTCTTGGTCCAGGGATTGAGCAACTTAGCTGAGCGATGACTAAGGATAGAAGTAGAGACGGGTCGAGTGTCGGACGTCTCCTGAAAGGAGTATCGAAGGCTAAGCAAAAGTAAACAAAAGTCCACCCGAATGCACTGGGTGACAACCGTCTCCTGAAAGGAGTGGGTTGAAGGTGCGTTCCCGGGTGTGGGAACTTGTGTCGGTTCGACCTAGGGTTTCGCGGAAATTCGAAGTCAGAATCATGGTCTTAAGGTTAAGATTATCTGCATGTTTGCTTGTATTTATGTATCTTGCAGGTACCTAAAATGGAAGATAAAGCATGCAAACAAACACACAACGCGGTTGGAAAGCAGGCTGTTAGGTGCCCCCATCAACTAGGGTGCCTCAATGAATGGAGGCAAACCAGGCTCTTCATTTAGGCGCGCCTTATGTCACAGGCGCCCTGGTTGAAAGCTATATCTGCTGCTGCGAGTTTGAAGCAGAGATAAGCTTTGACCAAGCTCTTTGAGGCGCCTCAAAGGTCCAGGGCACCCTGGTCAAGGCTTTATTGGTTGCGGTGAGTTTGACGCGGAGATAAGCTTTGACCAAGCCCTGTGACGCGCCCCAGTGATCACTGGCACCCTAATGAAGACTATAAAAGGGACCTCGATCCCAAGGCTCAGAACACAACTTCTGAAACCATTCTAAGCTTCCCAAGTGACGACAAAGAGCTAACGACGAAGTTCTACGACCAGGAGGCTCCAGGAGGAAGTGTGTGGCACTTCGGAGGTCCAGATCGGTCGAGTCTTCAATTCTTGTTGTTCGGTTTGATTTACATTTCAGTACTTAAGTTATTTAACATTTGTGATTGTATATCTTGCACTGTAAGATGGGGTTCTCCGCCTTCGGAAAGTCCGGAAAGGAGACCATTAGTGGATGGGCGTTTCCGTGCGTAGGCCTTGGTTGTACTGACCCTGGGGGGTCGGGAACCAAGTAAAATCCCGTGTGCAATTTGTGTCGTCCTTTACTTTAGTGTTTTATTTTCTGCTGTGCTACTAACTCTTTGATTAGAACGAATCTTGAAAGTATACGAAAGACGATTTCCACGAAAGATTTTTACGGTCGATATTCACCCCCTCTATCGACGCCACCAGTCCAACAGTTGTGGTAGTTGCTAGAGTGGGAGCAACCGTCCTGTTACGCCACACTTGACCACTCATGTACAGTGGATGTTGGAGTTGTAGGCAAACAGTTGAAACTCTCACCGTTATTTCCGAGAGATATCAGAGTTGTTAATAGTTCCCCCTATATATCGGGGGTTTGGAATAGTTGACTCTCCAACATCCTATCCACTCAACCACAAATATATGTGGTATTCGTTGGAGTGCATATAGTTGTCACAACCCTACCCACTCGGCCGCACAGATGTGATGTGTTGGCGGCTTGACTGGTGTCAGGGGTGACACATGTTATTGCATCATATGCATCTATTGCATTTATACATTTTCTTATGTTTGTTACATTTATATAAGCTATGATTGTTGCATTTGGTTGACATGCATGTTGGTAGATATTATGATATTCTGTATGTTTTACGTTGTGTTATATGTGCTTTGGCATCCTTTATTTCTTAGAGACTGTACTCTGTTGAATTCTGTTGTTTCTAATATCTTTATGATGTCATGCTTTTGTCTATTCATACACCCGCTGAGTCTGTCCAGACTCACCACCCCTGCTTCTTATTTTTGTTTCAGGTAGTAGGTAGTTGTATTCTTGGAGTCAAGAGAGGATCCAGTTGTCAGTCCCACGGTGTCGAGTTTGTTCCGTATATGGTTTACTATCGCAATACTTTGTTTCTACATTTTCGTTGTTTTTCGCATTTACTTTATAGACTAGATATGTCTTGTTGGTTCGATATTGTCGAAGTAGAAGTATGCTCATCTTTGGACTTATGTTGGAGTTTCGTCGATATTCGGATTTTCGTTTGCTTTATTTCTGCTAAAAGATAATAACGGATTTCTAGCATTTAAGTTTAGTTTATTTTTATCATTTATATTGATATAAACTGTATGATTGTGTTTTTATTTTCAGTTATGATGACTGAGTCATCTTATGTGATGAGATGTGATGTATTGTATGTCCCAACTTGTCCGCCGTACAAGGGAGATGTTATCCGATTTTTGAATAAGTATGTGTCTCTGGGAATGTGACAATGGGTGAATGGAGAGCTCCAAAATGTTCTTACCATTATACCCTAGCCCCGAAATAAAATATTGGAACGAAATGAATTAGCTCAGAATAATCATTCTGCCTTAACTAATCAATCCAAACATTGAAATATTAACATCTCTTGTATTTGACCCAGAGCACTCTATTATTTTACAACAAAATATCATAAAGCACATACAAGACAACTGTAGCGACCATGTTTAGAATCATATATATTTTAGCCAAGGTTATAGCTACATTTTGTATGGGAGTTTTCCTAAGTAGGCTAACTTATACTTTGGAGCTACTTTGGAGCTAGGCCTAGGACAATAAGTTTTGATGCTTCTTTCTTCTTATGGTAGATTCTTAGCCAAATAATCTACCACTCAGATTTCTTTTGGTATAGATTCAAATTCCTCATCCATAGACCACTGAATTGTGATTCGGGTATTAATTTGTGATTGGAGTGCTGTTGACTTCGAAGGTAAAAGATTAATTGCGTTGATGTGCAGGACTCGGTCTTTTATATTTTGACATAAAACGGCTCAAGAAGATGCTTTCTTTGATGACATGACTACTTGAGGTATAACATTTGAAGCTGAAAGTTTAGGATTAATAATAATCTCGGGCCAGCTTGTGTGTGACTTGGTCCGGCAGTCTAGCGCTCGGTCAAAAGGAAGGTGGCTCGTGATCTGGATGATCCCGTTGAATAAGAAGCCCACGGGCTCAGGCCCTCGGGGGTTTCCGTATCAAGGTCCACATAGTCTGGTAGGAGCCTTCTTCTAAGTCAAATGGTTTACGACTCACCCAGGCCCGGCTTCTCGCTGAGGCGTGGCGGCCCACGTCGAGGGAATAAGCCCGAGCCTAGGGTGATGATATTCAGTGCCCCAGTCAGCACCCTCATAGGCCCTTAGCAGGCCTCCTTACTCAGTGCCCCAGTCGGCACAACCACTCCCTGACACCAGACTACTAGACGTAGTACAAGGTCGGCGCAGGACCAAAGCCGTTCTGGTCCCAAGCGGCGGATATCTCGCCGGGATACTGATTCGTCTGCAACACCTTGTCCCCCATACCTCGACCACATGCTTTGGTGTCAGGTCGAGCGGCGTCCAACGGCGCCACCCTTAAGTTGACAGTGCCCCTTTCCTTAATATAGCATGTGCTACTTTACCTTGCCATCCCTGGGCATGCATTACCCTGCCCTCTCCACATAACGGCAAGGGGCAGGCGGGGCAGAACCTGTCAACTTCCCCGGTCATATATACCTCCTACTCCGCATTTCCCAGGTACGCGTGATAGTGCAATTTTACTACTATTCTATTGTCTTCCATCACCACCGTCGTGTACTGACTTGACCGTCGGAGTGCCTGGCCGGGGACTTTTCCCAGCGGGTTCTAACGGTCTTTGTCTCCCAGGTTGGGAGCGCTCCAGCTCGTCACGCCACCCCAGCGACCTCGCCTTCCTCAGAGACTCACCGAGCTGTAAGGGCGTCCGACTCACTTCGCGACAGGATCAAATTTGGCGCTAGAAGAAGGGACACCAGCAGCTTGATCGGAAGTAGAGATGGCTGATCCTTATGAGCTGAACATGGACGTCTCTCGTGAGGAGTACGAGGCACTCATGGTTACGCGAGCTCAGCAGAGGGCTTCCCAAAGGCTTTCCCAGGCTGCCAGCCAAGGGCGTCGGGGCTCAGAGCCAGCGGCGCGTCACATCTCAGGAGGACAAGGCAGGCCTGCCGTGCCTGAGGGTGGTCCCACACCTCCCCCGGCGGTTGTCCCCCAAGAGCAAGTCGGCGAGGCTCACTCGGCATCAGCCGCGGCCTCAGTCTCTAACCCGGTGCGCGGGAGGCGACCGGATAAGGCAAAAGCTCCGGCGGACCCTGCATCGGCCATGCCGATACACAGCCCTTTTGCTCCTTAGATTCTGGAGGATCTCGTGCCCCACCACCTTCGTTTCTTCACCGTCCCTGAGTACGGGGGAACCACGGATCTGGAGGAACATTTGATGAAGTTTGAGAGTGCTGCTATGCTTCAGCAATACCCGGAAGGCGTTAAGTGTCAAGCCTTCCTGACCACGCTCTCTGGTGCAGCCCAGAGATGGTTTGACCGACTCCTCGACGGGTCGGTCACGAGCTTTGAAAAGTTCAAAAGGGTGTTCCTGCAGCACTTCGCTAGCAGCCGAAGGCACCATAAAATGAGTCTCAACCTGTTCGCCCTGAAGCAAGGGCCGAAAGAAACCCTTAAGTCCTACATCCGGAGGTTCAATGAGTTGGCGATGGATGTGCCAACTGCTACCTAGGAGGTCATGGTTAGTGCGTTCTCCCTGGGCCTGCAGGAGGGAGAGTTTTTTCGCTCACTGATTCGGAAGCCTCCGAAGGATTTCGACAGCCTTCTTGGGAAGGCTGACAAGTATATCAACGTCGAGGAAGCGCAGGCGGCTCGGCGCAAGGAAGCGGTGGTCCCGGCACCACCTCCTCCTGTTCACACTGTCAACCCTTTAGGAGGACCCATTCGTAGCCCGCAGGGCCTCGCCGAGCATGCGGGCATGGAGAGACGCCACGTGTAGTAGGTGGCCCAAGGGTGCTTCGCTGCTCGATGGAGGCCATATTGCAGCTTCCATCAGAGTTATGGGCATGCCACTGAGGAGTGCCGGCAAGCCGGCCGGGGCCGGGCTCAAGCCCCCAGGGGACGAGGGCGGCAGACACCTCCCGGGCGGAGGGCCGGCCGAGGCGGCCCGAACGCCGACCCGATGGCCGAAGAACTGCGAGAAAATGCTCCGGCTGCTTGAAACCTATTCCCTCAAGGGAATCGAGCGGTGGAATAGGAAATAGAGGAAGAATGGGCCAATCAGCAGAACGTCGTGCGGGGCGGTGTGCATGTAATCTCGGGTGGCCCGACCAGAGGAGACTCCCACCGGGCCCGGAAAGCCCAAGCGCGTCGACTGGAGATCCACCAAGTTGGCACTAGTCTGGCCCAGGCAGAGGGGCCACAGATCAGTTTCGGGCCCCAAGATCTTCAGGGGGTAGAAGTCCCCCACGACGATGTGTTGGTCATCACCGCCGTCATCGCCAATTATCAAGTCCACCGCGTCATCGTAGACACAAGCAGCTCGGTCAACATACTCTACAAGAGGGCATTTGACTAGCTCCAGATTGAGAAGTCCCAGTTAGAGCTTGTGGCGACCCTGTTGTTCGGTTTCAGGGGAATCTGGTACATCCCATTGGCCAGATTCGGCTGGCCATCTCCTTGGGCGAAGAACCATTGAGGAGGACTCGGTGGTCCACCTTTCTGGTGGTGGACGCCCCTTCGTCCTACAACGCCATTCTGGGCCGACCTGCTCTTAATGAGTTCCAGGCAGTCGCCTCTACCTTCTACCTGAAGGTCAAATTCCCAGTCGGGGACCAGTTGGGAGAGGTCAGGGGTGATCAGAAGGTAGCCCGGAGGTGCTACGTGGACGATGTTCACGTAGAAAGTCGCAAAGCCCCACGTCCTTTCATTTATTGCAACATGGTCGAAGCCTCTCCTTGGTCTAAGTTGCATGAAGATAAAGAGGAGGTACAGCTCCTCCCTGACCGGGAGGAGTCCCGAGTCAAGATTGCGGTGGGATTGCCAGAAGAGCTGAAGGAGCCCCTGCTGGAGTGCTTGGCTCGCAATCAAGACGTCTTCGTCTGGACCGTCAAGGAGTTGAGGGGCGTCCGACCGGAGGTCGCAGAACATCACCTCCACGTCTACCCCCATGCTCGGCCTGTAAAACAAAGGAAAAGGGACTTCAGCACTGAGCAGAACAAGGCAATCAGGGCGGAGATTGAAAGGTTGACGGAGGCAGGGCACATCAGGGAGGTGCAGTTCCCGTCCTGGATGGCCAATGTGGTGCTGGTGCCTAAGCCATACAACAGATGGCGAATCTGCATCGACTTTCGGGATCTCAACAAGGCCTGCCCGAAAGACTGCTACCCTTTGCCCCAGATTGATCAGATGGTGGACTCGACGGCAGGCAGCGAGTTCATCTCCATCCTGGATGCCTACCAGGGGTATCATCAAGTGCCCCTGGCCCTCGAGGACCAAGAAAAGGTCAGTTTCATCATGGTGGATGGAAATTATTGCTACATCGTCATGCCGTTCGGATTGAAGAATGCTGGAGCCACCTACCAACGGATGATGAATAAAGTCTTCTGGTCTCAGATCGGGAGAAATGTGGAGGTGTACGTCGATGACATCCTCATCAAATCTGCCCGTGCTGAAGACTTGGTGTCGGATGTCGAGGAAACCTGCCAGACGCTTCGGAGGTACGGACTCAAGTTGAATCCAGCTAAGTGCCTTTTTGGCGCTCGCAGGGGGAAATTCCTAGGCTATATTGTGACCGAGCGCATAGATGCTAACCCAGGGAAGGTCAAGGCCCTGCTGGATATGCCCCCGCCCAGGAATCTATGGGAGGCTCAGAGGCTCGCAGGGCGAATCACGGCCCTATCCCGGTTCATCTCCCGATCAGCAGAGCGAGGATTGCCTTTCTTTAAAACCCTCCGCAAAGCTACCAAGTTCCAATGGGATGCCGACTACGACAAGGCATTCGAAGAGCTGAAGACTTACCTCACTGAACTACCGGTGTTGGCCAAACCAAAAGTTGGGGATACTCTCTACGTGTATTTGGCAGCATCGGCTGATTCGGTCAGCCTAGTTTTGGTTAAACAGGAAGCGGCTGAATAGCAACCAGTGTACTTCTTCGCTCGTTTATTAAAAGGAGCCGAGTGCCACCACACGACACTCGAGAGGTTGATGTATGTACTGTTGTTGGGAGCCCGGAGGCTTCGCCCTTATTTCTTGGCGCATCCTATCATAGTTTTGACGAATAGCAATCTGAGCCGAGTAGCCTTGAACCCTGAGGCATCCGGGCGACTGGTCAAGTGGACTACTGAGCTGAGCAAATATGACATTCAATACCAGCCTCGACCAGCTATCAAGGCTCAAGCTTTAGCGGATTTCCTAAGTGAGCTGCATTCGGACGAGATCGAAGAGGCGTGGTAGATATACGTGGATGGCCCGTCCACTCGGTCAGGAAGCGGGATTGGTGTTCTGATGGTCTCCCCCAGTGGAGAAAAAATGCACCAATCCGTGCGACTGGAATATAAAGCCATCAATAATGAGGCTGAGTATGAGGCCCTCATAGCCGGATTGTAGGCCGCTAAACATGTAGGGGCGGCCCGAGTAATGCTCTACTCAGATTCTCAGCTAGTTACGCAACAGGTGGCTGGAAGATTTGAGGTCAATAGTGATCGGCTGTAGGTTTTCATAGAAGCTTATAGGAAACTCAAGGCTGAGTTCAAAGAGCTACAAGTGAGAAAGATCCCACGGGAAGAGAACTTCAAGGCGGATGAGTTAGCTAAGCTGGCTAGTTCCGTTGGCTCGTGGGTGCTCCCGCAGGCTGGTGGCCCAGTGCTGCTAGTTATGCAGATAGAAAGGCAGGCTGACCTGGAGTTGGCGTCCGATTGGCGAACCCCAGTCATCACCTACCTCACACGGGGAGCTTTGCCGACCGACCGCGAGGAGGCTAGGTGGCTCAAGAAGCACGCGACCAGATTCACCCTGGTCGTCGACGCCCTCTACAAGAGATCGTTTTCTCGTCATCTCCTCAAGTGCCTGAACGAAGAGGACGCCGATTATGTCCTGAGGGAAATTCATCTGGGGATCTGTGGGCACCACGCGGGCGCTCGTGCGACGGCCCGGAAGGTGATAATGTCAGGATATTATTGGCCCACCTTGCAGAAGGACGCCAACGAGCTGGTGGCCAAATGCCTGTCCTGCCAGAAGCACCAATGCCTACCGCACCGACCAACGGAAGCTATGAAGGCATCGGTAGTCTCTTGCCCTTTTGACCAGTGGGGCATGGATATCGTGGGGCCATTCCCGACTGCTGTCGCTCAGAAGAAGTACTTGCTGGTCGCGGTCGATTACTTTTCCAAGTGGATAGAGGCGGATGCTCTGTCGCGCATCACCGAGCAGGCGGTAATGAAATTCTTGTGGCGAGACATACTGTGCCGGTATGGAATCCCGCATAAGCTCGTCTCAGATAATGGGAGATAGTTCCAGGGCTGGTGGATACAAGAATGGTGCGCTAAGTACGGCATCAAGCAGGCTTTTACTTCTGTAGCCTACCCTTAGAGTAATGGTCAGGCCGAAGTGGCCAATCGGGAGATTCTCAGGGGGTTGAAGACTAAGCTCAACCACGTCGGCGAAACTTGGGTGGAGGAGCTCCCAAGCATCCTATGGGCCCTATGAACTACTATTAAGGAAGCCACTGGATGCACACCCTTCCAGTTGGTTTACGGAATGGAAGCAGTGATCCCGGTCGAGGTCGGATGCTAATCAGATCGAAGGGCAGAGTATGATGACGATAACCCTGAGAGGCGGCGTTTGGAGCTGGACTTGGTCAATGAAATTCAGGACAGAGCCGCGTCTCGGATGTTTTCGTACAGGCAGAGGATGAAGCAAAAATACGACCGAAGAGTGCTGCCTAAAGAATTCCAAGTAGGCGACCTCGTCTGGAAGAGAATTAAACCGATAGGGGACGTAAGCAAACTGGAGCCGCAGTGGGGAGGACCCTTCAAGATTGTTCAAAATCTTTCTTCCGGAGCGTACTACTTGGAAAACGAAAAGGGAAAGAGGTTGGATCGACCCTGGAGTGTGATCCACCTCCAGCCCTATCGGGTTGCAGAGTGAAGAGATGATGATGTAAGAATAAAACACATCTGACAAGTGGAAGCAAATGGTCCTTACCTCGCTCACAGATGTATCAGACGCTTGAGCTCTAGTTCCCGCAGCTCGGCTGCTCAGTAAGACGCGTGATGTCCCACGCTCCCTGAGTCCTGCCCGACTGTGTGCGCTATTATCCCGCGGTTCAGCCTGCCTGACCGTGTGTGCTTTCCCGTAGCTCGGCTGCTCAGTAAGACGCGTGGCATCCCATGCTCCCTGAGTCCTGCCCGACTGTGTGCGCTATTATCCCGCGGCTCAGCCTGCCTGACCGTGTGTGCATTCCCGCAGCTCGGTTGCCTCAGTAAGATGCGTGGCGTCCCAGGCTCCGTGAGTCCTGCCTGACTATGTGCGCTATATCCGAGCTCAGCCTGCCTGACCGTGTGTGCTTTCCAGCAGCTCGGCTGCTCAGTAAGACGCGTGGCGTCCCACGCTCCCTGAGTCCTGCCCGACTGTGTGCGCTATTATCCCGCGGCTCAGCATACCTGACCGGGTGTGCTTCCCACAGCTCGGCTCTCAGTAGACGCGTGGCATCCCACGCTCCCTGAGTCCTGCCCGACTGTGTGCGCTATTATCCCGCAGCTCAGCCTGCCTGACCGTGTGTGTTTTCCCACAGCTCGGCTGCTCAGTAAGACGTGTGGCGTCCCACGCTCCCTGAGTCCTGCTCGACTGTGTGCGCTATTATCCCGCGGCTCAGCTTGCCTGACCGTGTGTGCTTCCAGCAACTCGGCTGCTCAGTAAGACGCGTGGCGTCCCACGCTCCCTGAGTCCTGCCCGACTGGGTGCGCTATTATCCCGCGGCTTAGCCTGCCTGACCATGTGTGCTTTCCCGCAGCTCGGCTGCTCAGTAAGACGCGTGGCGTCCCACGCTCCCTGAGTCCTGCCCGACTGTGTGCTCTATTATCCCGCGGCTCAGCCTGCCTGACCGTGTGTGCTTTCTCGCAGCTCGGCTGCTCAGTAAGACGCGTGGCATCCCACGCTCCCTGAGTCCTGCCCGATTGGGTGCGCTATTA
>JAGFNQ010006180.1:0-21743 GCA_024364735.1 Boesenbergia rotunda
CTTTTGAAGAAGAAGGCATCCGATGCCCCATCCTCTTCAGGTATCTTTGTTATTGAATGTCACTTTATTTCCTCGTACACCTGGGTACTTGATACTGGGTGTAGCTCACATATATGTAATGACATACAGGGGCTAAGGAATAGAAGAAGACTCGTCAAGGGAGAAGCGAATTTGCGAGTTGGAAATGGAGCAAAGATTGCTGCTGTTACCATCGGAACATATTTGCTAAAGCTCCCTACTGGACTTGTCTTAGAATTGGATAATTGTTATTTTGTTCCTTCATTAATAAAGAACATTGTATCTATTTCATGCTTGAATGAAAAGGGTTATCATTTAATTTTTAGTAACAATTGTTGTTACATAACTTTAAATGGTGTTCTTTATGGGACCGGAACTTTATGCAATGGTATCTACACGTTAGATTTATCCGGTGACGTTTTCAATATCGAAGTTAGCAACAAACGTGCTTGAATAAATAATCAAATAGACTCCTATACGTGGCATTGTCGTCTTGGCCATGTAAGTAAGAAACGCATGACCAATTACACCGATGTGGAATTCTGGAATCATTTGAACCCGGTTCATTTGATACATGCGAATCATGCTTAAAAGGCAAGATAACCAAATTACCCTTTCCAGAAAAGGTAAACCAGTGGGAGAATTGCTTGGTCTAATACATACTGATGTATGTGGACCAATGTCAACTCTTGCACAAGGAGGTTATAGCTACTTCATTACCTTTATCGATGATCACTCACGATTCGGGTATGTGTTCTTAATGAAACACAAATCTGAAGCTTTTGAGAAATTCAAAAGGTTCAGAAGTGAAGTAGAGAAACAGCTTGGCAAAAGTATTAAGATACTTCGATCCGATCGGGGTGGTGAATACTTAAGTCAAGAGTTTCAAGATTATCTTAGGGACAATGGGATATTGTCTCAATGGACTCCGCCATATACACCACAGCATAATGGTGTATCTGAGAGGCATAACCGAACCTTGATGGACATGGTTAGATCTATGATGAATCATGCAACTCTTCCCAAATCCTTTTGGGGCTATGCACTTAAGACAGCTGTTTACTTACTAAACAGAGTCCCGACCAAGGTAGTCTCTACTACTCCATATGAGATGTGGAATAGTAAGAAACCTCATTTATCTCACCTAAAGATATGGGGTTGTCCTGCTTATATAAAGCGGACTGTATCAGACAAATTGGATGCTAAGTCTGAGAAATGTCTATTTATTGGATACCCTAAGGAAACGAAAGGTTACCAATTCTATCATCCCTTGGAACAAAAGGTGTTTGTTTCAAGGCATGCTGTATTTCTAGAAAAAGAATTTCTTTTACAAGAAAATAGTGGGAGTAGCATTGAACTTGAAGAAGTTCAAGAAACTCCAATAGACATTACAGAGACACCTAGTCTAGACCCACAACCAATAACTCTTAATGATGAGCTATCAGTTGAACCTAAAACAACACCACTTCTTCGTAGGTCTGATAGGACACGCAATATTCCAGAGAGATACAGATTTCTCATAAGTGAATCGAACGACGTGTTGCTCATTAACGATGATGAACCTATCAGTTATGAAGATGTTCTGAAAAATTCAGAAAGGGATAAATGGCTTGAAGCCATGAAGTCGGAAATGGATTCCATGTACAAAAATCAAGTATGGGACTTGGTTAACCCACCTGAAGGGATTAAGCCCATAGGGTGCAAGTGGGTTTTCAAGAAGAAAACCGACATGGAAGGTAATGTTATTACCTTTAAGGCTAGATTAGTGGCAAAAGGATATCGTCAGAAACAAGGAATTGATTATGACGAAACCTATTCGCCAGTAGCTATGCTTAAATCCATTCGGATGCTCCTGGCCATTGCAGCTCATTATGATTATGAGATATGGCAAATGGATGTGAAAATATCTTTCCTTAATGGAAACCTGCTTGAGGATGTATACACGATACAACCTGAAGGTTTCGCATCGGTTAATAAAACTAAAGTATGCAAGCTTCGACGATCCATATATGGACTAAAGCAAGCATCCAGGAGCTGGAACATCCGTTTTGATGAGACAATCAAAGAGTTTGATTTCTCATAAAATCCTGATGAACATTGTGTGTACAAGAAGGTTAGTGGGAGTGCAATCGTATTCCTAGTGTTATATGTCGATGACATATTACTTATAGGAAACGATATATCAGTCTTACAGTCAGTTAAAATTTGGTTGTCCAAAACTTTCTCCATGAAAGACCTGGGAGAAGTAACCTATATCCTTAGGATTAGCATCTATAGAGATAGATCAAAACGATTGCTTGGTCTTTCGCAGTCTACATATACAGACCGAGTGCTAGAAAGGTTTAGCATGTCAGAATCCAAGAAAGGTTACCTTCCCATCAGGCATGGGATCAACCTTTCGAAGTCTATGTGTTCGCGCACAGAAAATGAGAGGATTTACATGAATAAGATTCCTTATGTATCTGTGATAGGATCTATCATGTATGCTATGTTATGTACTAGGCCTGATGTATCGTATGCTCTGAGCGTCACAAGCAGATACCAGTCTGATCCAGGAATGGATCATTGGGCGGCTGTCAAGACAATCCTCAAGTACTTAAGAAGCACTAAGGATGTGTTCCTAATATATGGAGAAGGTGATATGGTAATACGTGGGTATACAAATGCCAGTTTCCAGACAGATAAGGATGACTCCAAATCTCAGTCCGGATACGTATTTATTTTGAATGGAGGCACAATAAGTTGGAAGAGTTCCAAGCAAGACACCGTAGCGGATTCTACCACGGAAGCGGAATATATTGCAGCTTCGGAAGCAGCAAAGGAAGCAGTCTGGATCAAGAAGTTTGTCTCAGAACTTGGTGTGGTTCCAACCATTGATGAAGCAATACCGGTTTACTGCGACAACAATGGAGCTATTGCACTAGCAAAGGAGCCAAGGTCTCATCAGCGATCCAAACATGTGCTTCGCCGCTATCATCTGATCAGAGAGATTATAAGTAGGAATGATATACAAATTGAGAAAATTCCCACTGAAAGGAATTTAGCGGATCCTTTAACTAAGGCCTTGCCTCAAAGCAAGTTTGAGGGTCATGTTAAAGCCTGTGGTATTGGGTACCGTAGTAATTGGCATTAGGCCAAGTGGGAGTTTGTTAGTGATATGAGAGAAGTGTCCTAAGGCAATCGCCTTATGATTGTAATCATTTATTTTAATAAATGAATATTCACTATTTGAGTATACATGTTTATGTATTTGATTGAGATCTTAAACACATTTACTGAATGTCTGCAATACAATTCACAGCATGAGAGAATTTGTGACGAATTCACAACTAGTGATTATCTCTACATGTGCAATTGTGAAGTATTGAAATTGTCCCTAGTAGATGAATTGATAAATACGGACACTATCAATTCTGTTGAGACTAGCATGGGTTATTCTCTAATCAGTTGATTTTCACTGGCTGGTGACATTGAGATGTCCGGAGATAAACATGAGTGCTAGTTAAGGGAACTAGTTCATTGGAGTGACTGGCTGTAAAACTTCATATGGTAGTCTACATATAGATATGTCAGTGAAGTTCTTACTGCAGCTTAAGTGTGATGTTCCTTTGACTTGCGGTGTTCAAGTCATCTTGGTCATGGAGACTTATACTTTGACATCTTAAGCAAGCATCTCCAAGGAGGTGTGGACCCAGGATGATTGGGTATAAGCCGAAGTGCCCGAAGATATTTGAACAGCCTACAAAAGATTCACCACTCCTTGCGAGGAGATGTATATCCGAGGCCTATCGTCGGATTGTTACTCGAAGCCTCTGGCCAGAGCATGACATGTTCAGAGTATGAATCTCTTAAATACATGAGAGTAATTAGAATCCGTAGGATGAGAAAACATTACTTGGGCTAGGTGTGATGTAGTCAGCCTAGTGGGGACTGACACACATAGACCATGTCCTGAACCAAGTGTGTATAAGATGGTGAAGGGAATGAGGCACGATTCATTATAGCTGCTGAAGGGTTTCAGAATTGTTTCTGAGGTCAACCGTTGATCTTTCGATTAATTGGGGATCATGATGTACTACTAGGTGCCACTCATGATCGTTCTATAATTGATTAATTATAAATGGCCAATATAAATCGAAAGCTTATTTAGTCACACGCACTACGAGTAATCCGAGGGATTTAAAACGAGTTGAAAATTAGATTTTCCAATCAAGAGAGGATAGGTTTGGTTGAGCCAAACGATAAGTCGAATCTGAATTTTTCAGAGATGCATCGGAAGCGTAAAATGGCTAAGTCTTTTGAAGACTTAATAGATAAATTAAATAAGTTTAATTCATTGCGGCGTGGCTTGGATGGGCCGGCCAAAGAGGGCCTCCATCCTTTTTGCTTGGCCGGCCACAACAAAGGGAGAGAACCAAGTTTTTGGATCAATAAACCAAGTGTGGTTTGTTTTATAATAAACCAAGGTTTGGTTTATTTCTTCATGGAAATTAAAATGAACCATGGATTGGTTTATTTTATAAAATCAATCATGGATTGATTTACCATGATAAGGAAATTTATTCTATAGGAGAGAAGAGACTTGATTGATTTTTATCATGAATTAAAATATGATTTTAACCATGATATAAAATCAAACTTGGCATGATGGAATAAGTTATTCCATATTTGAGAGGCTTGATGGTTAAGAGACTACTATATAAAGGACCCAAGGCAAGGCTTGACAAATAATCGAAGAGATGAAGACATAGACTCTCTCCCTCTCTTTCTCTCCTTCTCTTCTCCCCTTCTTGCCGTGCGGCAACCAGCCCCAAGTAGGAGCACCAGCCGGCCGCCCCTGCCCTTTCCCTGCCGACCACCACCTGCTGCCGGAGAAGGAAGCACCGGCCATCTCTTGGCCGGAAGAAGGTGCTACCGGAATTAGAGGTTTCCGCAAGGATCTTTTTGCCGCAAGCCTCTTTTTTTGCTTCGCCGGAATTTTGATTCCGGCCATCCTTTTGTGGTTAGTCTTCCGACTTCTCTCTTGGTTTTTCTTGTCGCGTTCTCGGTGAATCTAGTAGTTCTCAAGAACACGAAACTCGTGGCTTTGCGAAGTCATCCCGAAGATACTCGGCGTGGACGCGAATAGAGGCGGAGCTTCCAAGGGACGCTTACGCTTGGATCTCGTCCCTTCCTTCGACTTACGCGAGGTAATACGTAAATTAGTTTATGTTTCTACAAAATTTTAAATATATAATCATGTCTACACAAGATAAAATTGCATGCTTAGATGTGTGGTTAAATAATTTGAGAAATTATTTATGCTAAACCTTCTGCTGCACGTAATTAATTTTAAAATTACGAACCCACATCCATGTCAACATGCACCCAGTCCCAACAGTCCTAACCTAGAGGGTTAGGTGTGAAAAATCCTAGCTTGGAGGGCTAGGTGTGGAAAAGTCCTAACCTGGCGGGTTAGGTGTGAAAAATCCTAGCTTGGAGGGCTAGGTGTGGAAAAGTCCTAACTTGGAGGGTTGGGTGAAAAGTCCTAGCTTGGAGGGCTAGGTTGGATGAAATCCTGACTTGGAGGGTCAGGTCCTAGCTTGGAAGGCTAGGTTAGATGAAACCCTAGCTTGGAGGGCTAGGTTGGAGCCCCTGGATCGGTCTGGTGACCGATCAGGGAGGTTGGCACGCTACTCCTTCGTGGATCGGTCTGGTGACTGATCCAGCGATGACTGATCGGTCTGGTGACTGATCAGGGAGTATGCGTTTCACTCACTGCACAGCTCCTGATCGATCTGGTGACCGATCAGGGAGCCCACAAGTGGGTTGAGTTCCCCTGCTGCTCTGCTCCTGATCGGTCCGGTGACCGATCAGGGAGCATCCAGTAGATCTTTGGCGAACCTACTGATCGGCTCCTGATCGGTCTGGTGACCGATCAGGGAGAAACCGTGATCGATCAAACTGAACAATCAACTGTCGTGAGGTTTCTCACCCTGACCGATCAGGCTAGAGCCTGATCGGTCTGGGATCATCCTGATCGGTCTGGTGACCGATCAGCCAGTGGATTCCGGGCGGGATTGTGGCAAGCTGATTTCCGGATCGATTTGGTGACCGATCTGGTGACCGGGCAGGGTGACCGATCATACGAGCTTGCGATCCCAAGTTTCTCACTGGGGACCGATCAGGTTGGAGCCTGATCGGTCTGGGATAGTCCTGATCGGTCCGGCGATCGATCACTTTAATTCAAATGCGCTGTCAGACGCTCTGATCGCGCCTGCTTTCACTGATACGCTACTGATGTCACTTTGATCTTCTCTACCATTACTAATATAAGTTTGATTTCATTTTCTAAACCTCTGATTGAGTGTGCAGGTGACAGGGATGGATTCATACACTCAAGGAGAGTCAATGGAGGCCTTTCCTTGGAGCAGGTTTGTCCATTTGCCATCTCAGGTTGCAACGGGCGCTGGCTGCTGACTGGAGCTACTGACTGGAGCTAGTCTGAGGGAAGCTCAGGGAGTCCAGGTGAGCTCAGTGGTAGGCTGGGTGTTGCAGGTGAGCAGCTGGAGGCTACAGTGAGATGTGTTAGTGATATGAGAGAAGTGTCCTAAGGCGATCTCCTTATGATGTAAACATTTATATTAATAAATGATAATTCACTATTTGAGTATACATGTTTTGTGTATTTGATTGGGATCTTAAACTCATCTACTGAATGTCCGCAATACAACTCACAGCATAAGAGAATTTGTGATGGGATCACAACTAGTGATTATCTCTAATGTGCAATTGTGAAGTATTGAAATTATCCCTAGTCGATGAATTGATAAAAACGGACACTATCAATTCTGTTGAGACTAGCATGGGTTATTCTCTAATCAGCTGATTTTCACTGGCTGGTGACATTGGGATGTCCGGAGATAAACATGGATGCTAGTTAAGGGAACTAGTTCATTGGAGTGACTAGCTGTAAAACTTCATATGGTTATCTATAAAGATATGTCAATGAAGTTCTTACTGCAGCTTAAGTGCGATGTTCCTTTGACTTGCGGTGTTCAAGTCATCTTGGTCATGGAGACTTATACTTTAACATCTTAAGCAAGCATCTCCAAGGAGGTGTGGACCCAGGATGATTGGGTATGAGCCGAAGTGCCCGAAGATGTTTGAACAGCCTACAAAGGATTCACCACTCCTTGCGAGGAGATGTATACCCAGGCCTATCGTCGGATTGTTACTCAAAACCTCTGGCCAGAGTATATCATGTTAAGAGTGCAAGTCTCTTAAATACATGAGAGTAATTAGAAATCCAAAGGATGAGAAAGACATTACTTGGGCTAGGTGTGACGTAGTCAGCCTAGTGGGGACCGACACAAATAGACCGTGTCCTGAACCAAGTGGGTATAAGATGGTGAAGGGAATGGGGCACGATTCATTAGAGCTGCTGAAGGGTTTCAGAATAATTTCTTCTGAGGTCAAACCGTTGATCTTTCGATTAATTGGGGATTATGATGTACTACTAGGTGCCACTCATGATCGTTCTATAATTAGTTGATTATAGACGGCCAACATAAATCGAAAGCCTATTTAGTCACACGCACTACGAGTAATCCGAGGGATTTAAAACGAGTTGAAAATTAGATTTTCCGATCAAGAGAAATAAGTCGAATCTGAGTTAATCAGAGGCGCAATGGAAGCTAAAAATGGCTAAGTCTTTTGAAGGCTTTTTGGGCGAATTAAATGAGTTTAATTCGCGGCGGTTCGGGTTGGTTTTGGCCGACCAAAGAGGGTGTTAACCCCCTCTTTGGTGGCCGGCCAATAAAGAGGAGAAAACCAATTAATTTTGGTTTAATTAATAAAATGAATCTAGTGCGATTTATTTTATAAATTATGGATAAATAAATTTGTATAAAGAAATTTATATAAATAAAATTTATAGAAATTTATTCTTTTATGGAAGATTAAAATAATCCATGAATTGGTTTATTTTAATTTTATAAAATCAATTATGAATTGATTTTTCCATAATAAGAAAGTTTATAAATTTCTTATAAAAATTTATTCCATAATTTAAAGAGAAGAAGAATTAGTTTTATTATAAATTGGTTTATAATAAAGACTCAGTTTAAACGGAATAATTAATAAGAAAATTTATAAGATAAATTTCTTATAACTAATTCCGTTAATTCCGTTAATTCGGTTTAGAGGGAGACTTAGCAAAGGAGTTGCTACTATATAAAGGAACCAAAGGCTAGCCCTTATTCCAATCAATTAATCAAGAGATTAATTATTCTCTCCCTCTCTCTCTTAATCTCTCCTCTCCTCCTTCTCCCTCTCTTCCCTTAGGGCCCGGCGCCCACCCTAGCTCCCCTAGGGCCGGCGCCCAACCTACATCCAAGGTGGTGGAGGCCGTGAGCTTCAAGAAGAAGAAGGAGAACCCGAACACGAAGAAGAAGAAGCGGATAGCGATTCCTCTCTTCCCGGAATTCGATTCCGTTACTTCATTGGTTAGTTTCCTAATTTTTCTCTTGTTCTTCTAAGTTGTGCCTTCCGAGAATCTAGTAGTTCTCGTCGGCACAAAACTCGTGACTTTGCGAAGTCATCCCGAAGAGAACTCGGCGTGGACGCGAATAGAGGCGAAGCTTCCAAGGGACGCTACGGTTGGATCTCGTCCCTTTTCTTCGAGTTACGAGAGGTATAATGTAAATTAGTTTACTTTTCCGCAAAGTTTTATTTTATGATTATGTCAACACACTATAAGGTTGCATGCTAGATACGAAGTTAAAATAATTTAGGAAATTATTTTATGCAAATTCTTCCGCTGCACGTAAAAATTTAAAATTTTACGAACTCGTATCCTTGTCGACATATACCCGGTCCCAACAAGATGACGGTGACCTGGTGATCCGAGAGCTGGGACTTAAGGCTTTGTGGCGAACAAGTCTCAGTAACGAAGTTCTCCATGTGGTGTTTGTGCTTGTGCTTGTGCGATCTGTTGTTCCATCTTGAGCAAGCAACTGTGATCCTTGAAGCAACCTTCCGTTACTTGGGCACTTGGGAGAAGAGAAACAAGAAGCTTGAGTCCATCAGCGAGAAGACACGAAGAGGAGAGTCTTGCGTGAGATTTGCGCTGGGTGGAGCTCAGAGAAGTTTGCTTGTGTTCTTGTGGTTCTATGTGCTGAGTAAGATCCTTCTTGTGTTTCCTGTACTTTATTCTTTATCATCTTGAAACGCTGTGGAGAGGTTACTCCACCGAGAAGGAGGTTGCATTTTATCCGGTGTTCACCGGGGCTTGATCTGCCGACGATCAAGGGATCGCCCACCTTAAGGGCACGCCAAGGAGTAGGGGCATGTTATCCCCGAACCTTGTAAATCCTCTTGTTAGCGTTTTACATTTGTGCTTAGCTAGGTTTCATTTCTGCATACTCTGTTTTCTTTAGCTTCCGCTGTGCTACTAACACTTGAGGTGAGAAAATCGATAAGTGGTAAACTTTAAGTGTCTGGCTACATTCACCCCTCCCCCCTCTCTATCCATCCAAGTTCCAACAGCATTCATATTTGGTATCTCAATACCATTATTTTCACATGATAACTGATTGCACAATCATCAAAAGAATATCATAACATATTTCTCTCAAAGTATAAGTAAAGCTTTTGTAGTTGAGACAAGATTCATTGCATTTGATGTCTAAAGACTTCTCTTGCAAAGCTTGACAAAGCAAATTTGTTGTTTTCATAATCTTGTGCATCAAATATAAAATAAATATGAAATTAAATGATCTGAGCACAATTAAAGAACCTGTAGCTTCCCTGCGTATAGAATTTGAAGATGCTTCCTCCACTATGTGGTTAAGCACAATAATCACTAATTTGTACTTATCTATCATACTGCAAATCGACTCAAAATGAGAACTCCAATGTGTCTTACCAACTTGCTGGAAAGTTCCAATTTGATTAAGGTCAGTACTTGTGTCGTAAAAAATGTGAAATAAATGATTCATGAGATATCAAATGACAACTCAATTTGACAAATTATTAATAAATTATATGATTAAGTTTAGTACCTATCTCGTGAATTCTAGTGGCTACCATATTTGCAATTTCAATAGCTAGGGTAGATTGCAACTCAATGTGACGATTTGGTGATGCCTTAATAAGATTACAAATAGAAGTCAATTTTGAAAAAAAAAGCCAAATAGAACTCACCTTTTCAGTAACACCAATTGAAGGCTATGTGCAAAATATTGTACATAATATGTTTGTGGAGAATCTCTCTCTCAAAAAAAAAATCTTGTAGCTTGTTTCAAGAGCCACACATATTGTTGGCTCCATCGTATCCTTGACCCCAAATATCTTTAATATGCAATTGATCTCACCCAAGCACATTACATATTTCTTTAAAAAGTGTTACCGTAGTGGTGTCAACAACATGCACAATATCAAAGAAATGCTCCATTAAGAAGCGCTCATGATCAACAAATCTCAACACAATAGCCATTGGCTTTGTGATATGTCTTTAGTCTCGTCCACCAAAATACAAAATTTTGCACTCCCAACCTCCTCACATATTTTTTTTCTCACTCTCTCAACAAGTATAAGCAAAATATCTTTCTGAACATCTGGTGATGTATATTTTACATTTCTTGGTGCATTTTCTAAAACAACATTATTAATGTTAACATCCATTCTTTCCATAAGCTTTATCATCTCTATAAGATTACCTTGATTTTTAGAAGATGAAGATTCATCATGTTCTCTCAATGCACATTCTTGCAAACAAAGCAATATATGATTTCAATTGTGGTTGTAAGCCTTAATCTCTTCACTTCTTCTAATGTTTGTGCATTCATTAATTTATTGATGTGACCACTTGCATTCATCAAAATAATCATAGATTGAACCACATTATTATGTGGTGAAGTGGGAGTCCCCGCATGCATCAATAAAGTACATCTCTTCCCATCATTAATTCTTTTCCAACCTCTGAAACCATCAATTGTAAATGTAGAATAATGAGTATTTTTTTCTTGGAAAATGAAACATGGGAAGCTCACAGACATAGTTATTATTTAATAGTAAAAAATATTTAGGATTACCTATTTGTGAAGATGGATTTGTTGCAGAGACGAAGGAGATGAAAAGGGATTTGGCACCGCTGAGACGAACCATGAATGATCCCGACCTTACTCACGGGTTACTCGGCCCGCTCAGCCAGCCAGCCTGGCGCCACGAGAGCCCAGTAGAAGGGCCGACGGCGGCCTCACCAAGGGAATCCTCGAGTCAGGAAACTCCCGAGGCGCACGCCGACCGACCCTGGGCGGAGTCGGTCGGGTAGACCCCGAGCGTATCCTAACTCAGCCATCTAAACCCGCACCCCGATTCGAATCGGGGCTAGGCCATTCAGTCGGACTCGTGGCGGCCCACGCTCCCTCAGCATCCCATGGATCCGATAACTCACAGAACCGAGACAAAGCCAGACAGACACAGCTCAGCGAACCCCCGACTCAGGGCGTACCCCGCGCCTTAACTCTCCTAGTCGGACGTGTGGCGGCGCACGCTCCCTGGCCATTACCCGACCCGGTCCTCGACACTTGGACCCGCCGGTCGGTGCTTGGGCTACGGACTAGATCGCCCCTATGCCGCCCTATGTCATCACATCCAGGGTACGATCTTGACGTCGGGGTACTACGTGCCTCACCCGTTTATGACACACCTCGCAGCCATCCCACTGCTCCAGTATCGTCGTACTGCCTAAGCACCCCGCACCATGTCGCGGTACTCCAAGGTGCTCTCATACGAGCTGACATATGTCTTACCCCCTGTCTCATCGACACGGACAGGGGTTGTCAGCTCCCCCGGCTATATAAGCCCTCCACTCCTCATTCCGCAGGTATGCGCGCGAGCTCACTCTTCCACTATACGTCCACTTGCTCTACTATATCCTGCGGATACTGACTTGATCGTCGGAGTGCCTGACAGGGGAAACTCCTCGATGGGTTTGCTAACGGTCACTGTTTTGCAGGCAGTCGCTAGATCGGAGCCAGGTCGGCGCCACCCCAGCCACTCGTATCGCTCGGGGGACCATCCCGCCCTTGGGACTTCCACCTCGCCTTGCGACAGGATCAAATTTGGCGCTAGAAGGAGGGCAATCAGCCTGATCGGAGGCGTATGATGGAAGGTCGTGATGACCGTTACGCCCGAGGAGTATGAGCTCCTCTCAGCCGCCTGAGCTCGGGGAACCCCACTGAGGCTGTCACGCGCTGATGGCCCAACAACTCGACCCCAGAAGCCCGTGGCGCCTGATCCCTCGGGAGGTAGGGGAAAGGCCGCTCCGCCAGGAGGAGGCTCGGCTCCCTCCCTCCCAACTACGCACCACAGCCGGGGCGACGCGGGGGAGTGATGGACCCAAAATAGACTGTCACGAATGTGGGTCTCAAATTTAGATATTTATAAATGCTGGAAACCTTTTTTGCAATCAAAATATGAAAACGTAGTAAAGGGGCCACAGATCGTATTTTTCCTCGGGACTAGTTGACGTTGTGTGATTCGAGCTTGTATTTATGTGTCGTTGATTAATTTTGGGTTTTAAATAAATATTTGGATTTTGGGGTTGCAATTCTGAAATGAAAACGCAATGTAAGGCAAAAGAACTTAACTACGCAACTTAACTAGGAAATTGATGAACCTAACAAATAAACAACTCAATCGAGGCATTTAAACAATTTTGGAAAACCAATCTAATCCCAAATGCGAAACAAAGGCTAGCAAAGGAATGAAGGCAGTGTTGGCAATTTTCGGAAACAAACAATTTAATACATTTGCCAACTATGAAATTCAGAAATTAAACTACACACAACTCAACACAAACTAGATGCAATTTCAATGGAAACGAGCAAATGCAAGGGACTGTTCAGAATTAGCCAAATGCAATGCTAGATGATTTCAAGCTACAAAACACACTAGAAATTTCAATTAACTTGGTACCAATTGATGCCAAAGTTTCTCTTGATACAAAGATGAAAGTTGAAACCAATTTGATACCAAAGAAAGGATGTAGAAATCTATGTGCCAAAAGTGGAAATTAAGTACTAAATCTGTGGGTACACATCAAGATTAACACTGAATGCAACTTAATATGAAATCACGGTTACAAATGAAGAAATGGCAGAAACTACAACTAACAGATTGCTACACATAAGGAAATTGTAGATTTTCAGCTAACAAATTTCAGAAATCGAGTTCTCCAAGCTAAACTAAAATCTACTTGATGCAGATTCAGAAACGGAAGATGGAAACCTTGCAAACTGCAACTAAGTGCCAGAAATTGAAATTGGTACGCTAGAACTAAAGACTGAAATGTAGCAAAACTGAGACAAAGCTAATGCGCAAGTTTTAAGTAGGAAACAAACTGAAATTCGTAGTTACCAAGCTAAACACGATTCAGAAATGAAACTGAAGTCTAAACACACTTAGATCAACTAAATTAACACCCTAAATGTGAAACAAACTGAAGAGTTCAGATGCTAGATGGAATTGCAGGAAATAAGCTAATACACACTGAAAAAAATTCAGAAAAACTGGCACGCAACAGGGAAAACTGAACAAGAATTGAAATGCAAGCAAACTAAATAGGAGATAAACTGAAATTGATTCAATTGTTCATTCAACAAGCACTAGATCTACTTAACTTGCAGAAATTAAATCTAACTTAAGCAGAAACAACTTAAAGAAGCAATCAAACAGCTGATACAAGAATTTCAGAAATAGAGTTGCAGCAGAAACTCAAAACTATAGCTAAAACTGAATTTAAACTAAAGAAACTACTCCTCGATCCCTTCCCGATCTCAAAATCTCCTTGGTCGTCAAGCAAGGGCTGGCCTCGAACCCCTAAGCTCAGCAAATCAGTGGAAAACAGATTGGATTGATGAACTCTGCTCAAACTGCATCAGCTGGGAGATTTCCAATCCGAACGCTTCGATCTCAGTTTGTTGAGCTGCGATGATGATTTGGAGAAAACCTGAGCTCACCTGAGAACCCCTACAAGTGGCTCAGATCGTCGAAAATGGGTTGTGGCTGAGATTCAAGCGCTCGGACCACAGAGAATGCCGAAACCCTCAAACACCTCTGTCCGGATGGAAGTCGAGCTGAATTCTTGATCGAAACTGTCCTCCAAGGATTCAGATGATGATCTAAGGATGAAATCGAGGTGGTCACGCCTTCTTGGATGAAGAAATTGCAAAAGCGATGAAGAACAAACGAAGAAACGCAAAGAACGGCGAAGACGCGACGAAGGCTGAAGGCTGTGGATATCTGATTAAATACATAGGAATGGACGGTCCAGATTGATTTGGATGAATCCAACGGCTGATCTTGCTCTGATTTGACCCAAACTTTCCAGATGTTGATCAATGGTCAGGATCTACCTCGTGGTAGCTCGGATCCTCCAGATGTACAACAGATGGTCCAGATCAACTTAATCTTTGAATGGACGATCTAGAGCCCTCCGAGCTTGATCCAACGGTTGAATGAGCTCTGATTGGGATGAAACATTCAGATCTTGATCAGAGTGCTTGATCAACCCTAACCCTAGCTCGGATTGCTTCAGATGGTCTCAGATGGCTCAGATCTAGCCGCTTTTGAATCGGACGGCCCGGATTAATCCGAAGCTTGATAACTCGATCCGGGTCCACTTCCGACTCAAGTTTGACCCAGTATGCCCTAGGTCCATGAACCTTTCATGCCTACAAAAAATAGATCAAAAATTTAGTGGTCAAATAATCCAAATATGTGTAAATTTACAATTAAGTCCAAAATAAAGGTAAGTTCTAAAACCTAGGGTAAAATCATAATTAAGCAAGTAAAACATGGGTCAAACATGGATTTTATCAATTAAAATAATCAACAAAATGGTACTTATCAACTCCCCCACACTTAAGCTTGAGCGTCTCGTGAAACTACTAAATAAGTATCCCCTAGATTTCTTAAGCATAATTAGAAGCAATTGAAAAGAAATTACCTAAGGTTGTCAATGTTGGTGCAGGAAGCACCATATCGAACCTTGTTTTGATATTGGCAAAGGGTTCAAAGTTAAGTATTATTTGTGATCTAATGTTGTTACTCAAGTGTGCAGGAAAAGTCCTAACGAAGGGCTGCTAGGCACCTGGCGAAGGGCTGCCAGGAAACAAAGTCCTAGCGAAGGGCTGCTAGGCACCTGGTGAAGGGCTGCCAGGAAACAAAGTCCTAGCGAAGGGCTGCCAGGAGACAAAGTCCTAGCGAAGGCCTGCTAGGCACTTGGCGAAGGGCTGCCAGGAAACAAAGTCCTAGCGAAGGACTGCTAGGCACCTGGCGAAGGGCTGCCAGGATACAAAGACCTGGCGAAGGAATGCTAGGCACCGGACGAAGGACAGCTCGGTATCCAAGACCTGGCAAAGGACCGCCAGGCAAAAGTCCAACCAGAGGAGCGGTTGGCATCAGGTACAATCTCCCGAGAGGAGTAGGTGAGGACGCGTTCCCCGTCGAGGGAACAGAAGGCGTCGGTTCGACCTAGGGTTCCATTTTGGAGACCCAAAGTCAGAACCAAGACAGCTAAGGCTGTATAAACTAATATTTTATTGTTTTATTGTGTTTTGGACTAACCCTGGATGCAGGACCGAAGGAACGAGTGTCTACAGCTCAGAGAGCCTCAAAGGAATGAGGCAACAGCTGACCAGGGCGCCCGGAGTGTCCCGGGCGCCCCCAAGGTGAACACAAAACACAAGAAAAGCAAAGCAGCTTCGACAGTGCAACTCCCGGGCGCCCCCGTGCTCCCGGGCGCCCCCGCTGTCCCGGGCACCCCCAGCGCTCCGGGCGCCCCCAACAGCAAAGCATCGAAGCTCAACCAAGCGAAGCCAAGGGATAAAGTTTTGACCCGGTCAACCCGGGCGCCCCCAGCGCTCCGGGCGCCCCGGTCAAGGTCTGATCCCGAATTTGAAGGGATAGAAGCTGACCGAGACCGAGGCGGATCGTGTGACACGTGGGGGGGGGGGGGCGCCCCCGACGTCCCGGGTGCCCCAGGCCCTATATAAAGGGCCCTCGACCCTAGGCTTCAAACAACACTTTCAATCAACGCTTCTACGCTCTTCTGCTCCCGCGCTCTGCTCCGGAAAAAGTCAACCTACAATCGGACGTTGGTAAAAGAAGAGCCTTTTTAATTATTAAAGTTTACTGTGCAATATTTGTAAATCAATATTTGTAAACTATTTTTGCGCCTCATATAGAATTGCCCAAAGTAAACGATCAACGATCGTGGGCCTTGGAGTAGGAGTCGACCTAGGCTCCGAACCAATTAAAAAAGTACTGTGTTCGCGTATTTGCTTTTATCTTCCGCTGTGCAATTGCTCTTTCCCTAAATCCGAACGTTTTCCGATATTCACCCCCCCCTCTATCGGTTCTCTCGATCCAACAGTCAATTCTCAAAAATCTAAGCTCTATGGATTAGTATCTTGTCCTTAAATCAACAACTTAGCCTTTTCATCCTTCATGAGTCATTGAGATGAATTTAACTCACTAGCCTTTCAGGGAAAATTTTGGTGGCTCTCTCCTTAAGTTCTAAGTTGATTATGGAAGTGGAGCTTACTCAAACACACATGCTTCTTGCACTACCATAGGCTTGCTTATTGTCTAATCTCCACCATTATTCATGATTAGGATCAACATCTACAAAAATAATTGAAAACATGGAAAATGATGAGAAATGGAATAAAAGCCAAGGAAATAGAAAATTGATGGAGTGGAAGACTTGAGTGATCAAAAATATTTCCAATGTGCTTTGCCCTCTTTGCAGTCCTCTAGTGAGATCAAAAAGTGTGGCGAAGTCAAACTTGAATAATTCCTTTGATTTGGATGAAGAAAACCCTATTTGTTCAAATGTGCCAATTTGCTTTTGCGTGCCAACTTTGCTTGCTTCTCTTTTCTCATTCTTCTTTCTCTTCTTTCTTTCTTTCTTGTAAAGTCAGAAATGAAATGGAATAAAGCTTGGACTCGGATGAGAAAATTTCACTGAATTCAGGGTGCCGAAACTCCAAATGTATGTGCCACCCTTGTTTTTGTTTCTCTCTTCTTTTCTTTTCTCTGCTTATATGGTCAGCTGCTAACTTTTATTCTTGGTTTTCATTTTGCTCAATCTTGTTGTGCTCATGCTCCCCAAATCCTTGTTCAGAAACTGGCTCCACTCCAACCTGCCGTGAGCTTCAAATTCATGTCCTAGGGAAACCAATTCAGCCCTTAATTGATACAAACTGCATTCTCAGCTTTTTGACACTGATTTTTTTCTTTTTCTTTCCTAGCTGCATTCTCAGCTTGCTGCTCTTCGAAATATCTAATGGCTGGTGAAGGTGGCTCTCTTAATCCTTGTCAGCAGCCCTTGAAACCCACTTTTTCAACTCAATTCAGATCAGCACCTCAATTCTGCACTGCACAGATTTTGTTTAGCTTCAGGTTTTCCAGCTGTTTCAGCTCACATTCTCAACCTTTCAGCCTTCAATTCAGACTTTAACATGATGTTCCCATCTGCATTTCTGTTTGATACAATCTGATACAGATTTCAGCTGCAATCAACTGCAAATTCAGCATCCTTGCAAGTGGAGTTCTTTTGGGCACACATTTTTCTGCATTGATCTCATATTTTCTGATTTTGGCTCAAATTCTGCATAGATTCTCTGCCTTGATCAGATCTGGTCATCTTAAAATTCAGACTCTATCAGATTGTTGCTGACTTAGCTTCCACAATTCCAACTACCCACTTCTTGATCCACACTTCACTTCTTGCGTGCCAACTTGTCTTGGTTTTATTTTCTAAATTTTTTTTTTCTGTTTTGCTCTCAATTTCAGCTCCACGGCATAGTCATTGCAAAACTCTGATTTCCCAAAATAAATACATCACATAGTAATGGAGATTTAAATGCTTCACTAGGTGAGTTGATACACTTCCATTTTTTTTCTTCTTTGATCTCATCCTTCCTTTTTGGCACTGATTTTTTTCTTTGAAATGGTGCAGATTTTTTTTCTTTGCTTGCCACTTAAATCTTCAAGGTGTGATAAGGAATTCAGATCTCCAAATACTTCCATCTCTCTTGCTCATTCTTGACACCAAATTCAACTCCATTGGCAATTGTTTTCATCCCTCCATTGCAAAATTTTTTTTTCTGGATCAAAATGCCTCCTTGAACAAAATTTTTCCAAAGCATTAGTCACTCCCCCACACTTAAATCTTTGTCCGTCTCGGGCAAAGTAGCATCAAGAAAACATCCCAAACAACAAGTCCATAGAAAAGTGAGGGTAAGAGTAGGAAATAATTAAAGAAAAATGGAATGAATATGATTTTTGCTAAAAATTGATGTGACAAGGAAAACAAATGGATTAGCCTCTATAGATGTGATCTGATCATTGAAATATGGTTTTGAAAGAACCTAAGCAAGTTCTAGAGTGCAATAACATATGTGTATCATAAATATAAGGCTAATTCTCACTAGGCAAAAATAATTCATCTTAAGTCATCAATTAAGAATCTAAAACCAAGTAGTACTCAAGCATCCAAGATTTCATCCATTAGCTCAAACCTTAAGTTTTAACAACCAAATTTAATTTATTTTCCAAGAGATTCTAACATGCTATGGAGATAACCTAGAGGGATACATTTATTTCTAATCATGCAAGAAACAAATTTCCAAGAAAACTAAAATGGTATCTACAATGACTCCTAGTCATTCTACTCTACTCATGCATTTATTAGCAAGGACTCAATTTAAAAGTGAAAAATGCAATAAAGGAAAATGTAAGAAAGAATAAACTCCCCTTTATTCTGGTGGACGGAGCCTATCCAGAAGTAGCCTCCATCGTGGTCGTGGAGGAGTATAGGTAGCTGAGAGAATTAGGACTCCCCCACACTTGAACTTTGCAGAAATATGCTCCGGTGGCCGAAGACGATTTAGGTTCAAAATCCATTGAAGGAATGGAGTGCTTCGAATTAAAGTAAAATCATCTCGTCCTTCTTTATGCCTTTTAGAAGTCCTTCCAGGAGGTTGAAGTCTGTTCAGTTGGAGCACCCACTCCTGAAGTCTTCTGGACCCTACAAAACAATGTAATATCTCTCTCAAGCGTGAAGGGTACAAAGGAAATAAAATAATATCAGTCTCTGCATGAATTGTATCCAAAACTGCATCATATCCAATAAAATCAAATTCTGGTATCTCAATGAATTTTTCATAAGTAATATCCTCCAAAGGTATATCAAGAAACTTATCACAACCCATGAAATCAACTTTTGGCACATCAATAGTATTTTCACAATTATTTCCTATCAAGAATGTATCAAGCAATGTGTCACAGCTAATAAAATCAATCTCAGATACCTCCATAAGTTTTTCACATTCAACCTCAGCATAAGATATCGCAAGAGATTCATCGCAATAAATAACATCAATTTCAGGCACTTCTAAAAATTTTTCACAATCCATATCCACAAAAGATGTATCAAGAGATTCATCATAACAAATAACATCAATTATAGGTGCCTCTAAAATTATTTCGCAATCCATATCTACAAGAGACGTATCAAGTAATGCATTACAACCAAGGAAATCAATTTTTGGTACCTCTATTGGATTTGCACAAGCAATTTCTACACAAGGTATATCAATAAATTCATCATAACCAATAAAGTCAGCACTAGGTACCTTTCTGAATTTTACTGAACAAAGAGGAGAAATACTTACCTGAGCGTGCTGAAGAATATCTGAAGGTTCTACAAGAGTAGATGTATCCATGTTCTCCTTCTGATTATGTTCAATCTCCTCTTCAGGTTCAGGTTCTGGTGGACACTCAACTAAAGCAGGTGATCCTTGGGTTCTTGCTTCTACCATGCAAGTCCCTACACTTTCTGGTTCATCTTCTGGATCTTCTAATGTATCCATCACTGTTGGTGGTCCCTGGGGCTTAGTGCAATCCCCTACACCTGTGGAATCATCTTCTATGCATGCTCCTTCTGTAGTATCTGCAACAACAATGTTAGAAAAATTAGGACCATCACTAATACTATCATCACAAAATAAAAGATGAGAATGGTCCTGTGGAGCTTCAGTTTCTTCTTCTGGAGCTGAAAAATTTGGAAATGAATTTTGAATAGGAATCTCCGAAGGGATGCATGCTGTAGGTGCCCTATATTTGATGTCTTCTTCTTCTTCTTCCACCAATTTTGCAAGATCACTTGAAGAAGGACTTGGCCATGCACTAGGGTCACTTTGAACTGATATAAAATCAACTCCGGGGCTCTCAGAATTAAAAGTAGCTTGAGAAGATAATTGTCCTGATTCTTGGGCTTTTATCTGATTCACATCATTAGCCAATTGTCCCATTTGCCTTCTGAGGTTTTGAAGTCTTTGTTGCACAATTTCCCCAAACCTTTGTTGTTGAGCCTCAAGCTCTTGTTGGTCTTGAAAAGTAACATAAGGCTGTTGAAGACCAAGAGTAGGCTGTGCATGTTGAAATGTAAGCTGTTTAGGCTGCTCAAATGATTGAATGGGCTGATTAAACTGCTGAAAATTTGGCTCACAACTTGGTGGAGATGGCTGAAAATTTTGATTCTGGAAACTCTGAAATGGTTGGGACTGAAAATTCTGGTTTTGAAACTGAAAATTTGGATCGTGTGGCTGTGAATGTTGAAAAGGTTGTTGAAAATTCTGTATGGGTTGAAATTCTTGCTGCCATGGCTGAGGTTGAGGCTGAAATTGATTATTTCCTTGCTGAAAACTTAAATAAGGCTGCTGGAAATCTTGGTTAAGATGCTGAAAATTTGGGTTTGGTTGAACTTGATGGAAGGGTGGTTGCTGAAAATTCAAATTACCTTGACACCCTTGCTGAATTCCTTGAAAAAGTGATAGATCTTGTTGATAAGGTGGCTGAAAGTTGGGCTGAAATTGCTGAAGTGGTGGCTGCCCAATCTGAAAATTCTGACTTGGCTGAAAATTTTGGAATGATGGTTGAACCTGTGACTGAAAAAACTGATTTGTTTGCTGAAATTCAAATAGGGCTGCTGGAAATCTTGATTTGGCTACTGGAATTGCTGGAGAGGCTGAAATTGTGGCTGCCCTTGCTGAAATTGAGGCTGAGGTGGCTGAAATGTAGGCTGAATCGGCCGCTGGGAAGTAGATGAATGCGCTTTATTTTTTTGTTGGTATTCCAACACCTTACACCAACATTTCAACTCCATCAATACCTCTTTTATCTCTTTACAGAACTCTGGTGAAAACATTTTGCTCTTGCAACCCTGTCACAAATCAAACAAGAAAATTGGAAGCAACCGTATACGAAAGATAAAGCAAAATAAAATAGAACCCAATGATATGTTCAAAAGCATACAAGCAAAAATCAAACAAATAAACTAGTTGCTTCCCCGGCAACGGCGCCAAAAATTTGATGGACGCAAAATAGACTATCACGAATGTGGGTCTCAAATTTAGATATTTATAAATGCTGGAAACCTTTTTTGCAATCAAAATATGAAAACGTAGTAAAGGGGCCACAGATCGTATTTTTCCTCGGGACTAGTTGACGTTGTGTGATTCGAGCTTGTATTTATGTGTCGTTGATTAATTTTGGGTTTTAAATAAATATTTGGATTTTGGGGTTGCAATTCTGAAATGAAAACGCAATGTAAGGCATAAGACCTTAACTACGCAACTTAACTAAGAAATTGATGAACCTAACAAATA
>JAGFNQ010006180.1:37185-78360 GCA_024364735.1 Boesenbergia rotunda
GAGAATGCCGAAACCCTCAAACACCTCTGTCCGGATGAAATTTGAGATGAATTCTCGATCGAAACTGCCTTCCAAGGATTCAGATGATGATCTAAGGATGGAATGAAGGTGGTCACGCCTTCTTGGATGAAGAACTTGAAGAAACTGCGAAGAACAAAACGAAGACGATGAAGAACGGCGAAGACGCGACCAAGCTGAGGAGCTGGGAAAATTTCCTTAAGTACATAAGAATGGACGGCCCAGATTGATCGGAGGAGATCCAATGGCTGATCTTGCTCTGATTTGAGCCAAACTTTAATGATGATGATCAGGGGTCAGGATCTGCCTCGTGGTAGCTCGGATCCTCCAGATTTGCAACGGATGGTCCAGATCACCCTAATCTTTGAATGGACGATCTAGAGCCCTCCGAGTTTGATCCAACGGTTGAATGAGCTCTGATTAGAATGAAACCTTCAGATCTTGATCAGAGTGCTTGATCAACCCTAACCCTAGCTCGGATTGCTTCAGATAGTCCCGGATGGCTCAGATCTAGCCGCTTTTGAATCGGACGGCCCAGATTTAATCCTAATCTTGATAACTCGATCCGGGTCACTTCCGACTCAAGTTTGACCCAATATGCCCTAGGTCTATGAACCTTTCATGCCTACAAAAATAGATCAAAAATTTAGTGGTCAAATAATCCAAATATGTACAAATTTGCAATTAAGTCCAAAATAAGAGTAAGTTCTAAAACCTAGAGCAATTTCACAATTAAGCAATAAAAACATAGGTCAAACATGGATTTTAGCAATTAAAATAATCAACAAAATGGTACTTATCAACTCCCCCACACTTAAGCTTGAGCGTCTCGCGAAACTACTAAGTATGTATCCCTTAGGTTTTCTAAAGCATAATTAGAAGCAAATGAAAAGAAATTACCTAAGGTTGTCAATTCTCAAAAATCTAAGCTCTATGGATTAGTATCTTATCCTTAAATCAACAACTTAGCCTTTTCATCCATCATGATTCATTGAGATGAATTTAACTCACTAGCCTTTCAAGGAAAATTTTGGTGGCTCTCTCCTTAAGTTCTAAGTTGATGATGGAAGTGGAGCTCACTCAAACACACATGCTTCTTGCACTACCATAGGCTTGCTTATTATCTACTCTCCACCATTATTCATGATTAGGATCAACATCTACAAAAAAACAAGTAAAAACATGAAAAATGGTAAGAAATGGAGTAAAAGCTAAGAAAATGGAAAAATTGATAAAGTGGGAGACTTGAATGCTCAAGGATGTTTCCAATGTGCTTTGCCCCATCTTTCAGTCCACATAATGAAATCCAAAGTGTGATGGAGTGAGTCCTTGCAATGCCCTTCTTAAATTGGATGAAAATACCTCATTAATTCCTTTATGCCAATTTTCCATTTTGCGTGCCAACCTTGATTTCTTTCCTCTTCTCTTTTTTGATTTTTTCCTTTTTCTTCCTCTCCAGTAAATTCAGAAATGAAATGGAATAAAGCTTAAATCCGGATGAGAAAAACATTCAATGATTTTATAGTGCCAAATCTTCAATTGTGTGCCACCTTTGTTTTTGCTCTTTTTTTTTTCTTCAAACTGTTTTTCTTCTCTCTTTTTTTTTGCTCTGAATTCTTCTAATGGAGCACTTCATATCAGATTTGCATCAGAGAACTTAAAACATCAAGTGACATAGATGCTCCACTTACAACCCTCACTAAACTACTCTTGCAACTCATTTTGATACAAAACCCTTTACAAGTTGGCACACTTCATTCACTTTTCCTTTTCTCTTTTTTTTTTTTCAATCTCAGCTCCACGGCAGAATCATCTGATTTCTTAAACAATTAACATCAGTTAGCTGAATTGAATTGTTCCACTTGAAAATGGCTGAGTAGCAAATCAAATTTCAGCCCCCTTCACCGATTTTTTTTTCTTTCTGATCAGCAGCTTCTAGCATCCAAATTTTCTTGTTTTGGTCAGTTCCGAACAAAGTACATCTGCAACTCAGAGTACTCCAGAACAGGACATGCTTCACTTGGAATTTTCTTTTCACTTTGGTGTAGAATCTTCTTTCTTCTCGAAATGGCACAGATTTTTCTTAACTTCAAATTTTCAGCTTTTGTTCCACTTTTGCTCAGCTTCTCAGCTTCTTTTTCTTTTGTTTCCCTTCTCTTTTTCACATTCGATAAGTGGCAAGAGACCTCCATTGCAAACTATTGCTATTGAATTCAGAAATGCTTCAAATGCAGAAATGCTTTTCTTCAAATGCAGAAATGCTTTTGACCTCCTGCCGAGTTCTCTAGACTAGAGTTCAGATAAAATTCAGAAAAGCTGCTGTTGACTTGATACAACCTCAGAATTAAGTAGCTAAAACAGCTTCAACTTAGACCCTATCAGATTGTTGGGTGAACTTGCCTTCCACAATTCCAACTTCCCAATTCTTGATCCACACTTCACTTCTTGCGTGCCAACTTGTCTTGGCTTTGTTTCTGAAATTTTTTTTTTCTGTTTTGCTCTCAATTTCAGCTCCACGGCATCACTGCAAAACTCTGATTTTTTTTTTTCAAAATGAATACATCACATAGTAATGGAGAGTTAAATGCTTCACTAGGTGAGTTGATACACTTCCATTTGAAATCTGCTCCCCAAAAGATTTAATTCAGCCACAAACCATTCTGCAATTTCTATCTAAGATCAGTTATGCATTGCTGATTTCTCCAATTCAGCTTCACAAACAGTCCTTTAATGGACTTGTATAATTTCAGCAGCTCCAAATTCAAGTCTCGGCAAATTACAAGCTCTCCTTTGCTGCAATTCAGATTTTCAGCTTCTTTTCAGCTTTACTCAGCTTTGTTCAGTCTTCAGAGTAGCTGTTTAATGCAGCTGTAGTTCATCTTGATACAAGGTTACTGATTTTCCTAGCAAGGTACAGCTGCAAGTCTTTTCCACTTAGCTCTGATTTCTCTTCTTCTTCAACTGAATTCACTTGACATAGAATTTCTGCACTTGCTCTCAAACCTGTCCAACTCCATTCAACATCAAGTGAGCTGGCCGAAACATGCTTCAAGTAGCAGAATTTTTTTCTTGGCAAAGAAATTTCTTTTTTTTTAGTAATGGCACAGAATTTTTCCTTTGTTGGTGTGCCATTTTTTTTTTCATTCCTTGCCACTTGAATCTTCCAAGTATGATAAGGAAGCTCGATCTCCAATTGCTTCCATCTCTTTTGCTCATTCTTGGCACCAAACTCAACTCAATGTGTAATTGTTTCCATCCTTCCATTGCAAAATTTTTTTTTCTTTTGGATCGAAATGCCTCCTTGATACAAAACTTTTCCAAAACACTAATCACTCCCCCACACTTAAATCTTTGTCCGTCTCGGGCAAAGTAGCATTAAGAAACATTCTAAACAACAAGTCCATAGAAAAATGGGTAAGCGTAGGAGATAAGTAAAGAAAAAGAGAATAAACATGATTATTGCTAAAAATTGATGTGTAAAGGAAAACAAATGGATTAGCCTCTATAGATGTGATCCAATCATTGAAATATGGTTTTGAAAGAACCTAAACAAGTTCTAGAGTTCAATAACATATGTGTGTCACAAATATAAGGCTAATTCTCACTAGGCAAAAATAATTCATCTCAAGTCCTCAATTAAGAATCTAAAGCAAAATAGTACTCAAGCATCCAAGATTTCATCCATGAGCTCAAACCCTAAGTTTTAACAACCAGATTTAATTTATTTTCAAAAGACTCTAAAATGCTATGGAGATAACCTAAGGGATACATTTATTCCTAGTCATGCAATAAAAAGTGCTAAAAGAAAAGACATGGTATTTACAATGACTTTATTCATGTTACTCTACTCAGCATTTATTAGCAAGGACTCATTTTAAAGTGAAAACTGAATAAAAGGAAAATGCAAGAAAGATCAAACTCCCTTTATTTCTGGCGGTCGGAGTCTGTCAAGAAATAGCCTCCACCGTGGTAGTGGAGGATCTGGGTGTGCAGAGAGCTATTGTAACTTTACGGTGATCCCCCCACACTTGAACTTTACAGCAAACATGTTCAGGTGGCGAAGGCGATTTAAGTACAAGATCCATTGAAGGAATGGAGTGCCAGGAATTACAGTAAATCATCTCCTCCTTCTTGATGCCTTTTAGAAGTCCTTCCAGGAGGTTGAGTCTATTCAGATGGAGCACCCACTCCAGAAGTCTTCTAGACCCTGCAAAACAATGTAATACCTCTCTCAAGCGTGCAGGGTCAGAAGGAAATAAATAATTCAGTCTCTGCATGAAATGTATCCAAAACTGCATTATATCCATTAAATCAATTCTTGGTGCCTCAATAAATTTTTCACAATATTTTCTATAAAATTGCATCTAGGAACTCTCACAAACAAAGAAATCAATTTTTGGCACTTCAATAGAAATTCACAATTATTTTCTACAGGATGTATCAAGCAATGTTACAACCAATGAAATCAACTTTAGGAGCCTCAATGAATTTTTCACAATTATTTTCAGCATAAGTATATCAAAGACTCATCACAATAATCAACATCAATTCCAGGCACTTCTAAAAATTTTTCACATTCAGCATTTTCATCTGATATGTAACACAACAGGCTTCATAGCATTTCAAATCAAATTTTCACAATCCACAGCTAAGTTATCAAACAATAAATCATAGGTACCTTATGAATTTTCAGAAAAATAGGAGGAGTATTTACCTGATCGTGCTGAAAATACCTGGAGGTTCTACAAGAGTAGATGTAAATTGGCTCCTCCTGATAATGTTAATCTCCTCTTCAGGTTCAGGTTCTGGTGGACACTCAACTAAAGCAGGTGATCCTTGGGTTCTTGCTTCCACCATGCAAGTCCCTACACTTTCTGTTCATCCTCTGAATCTTGTGGTGGTCCCTGGGGCTTAGTGCAATCCCCTACACCTATGGAATCATCTCCCATGCATGCTTCCTCAACCATTCCTGTATCAACCAAATTAGAAAAATTAGGATCATTAACAACTAAATCATCACAAGATAAAAGATAGAATGATCCTGTAAAGTTTCAGAATTGAATTCAAAACTTCACGAGCCCTGCTATCAATCTCCTCCAATGCCTCTAAACCAGTAGGAAGAGTGATTCTTGGGGCTCAGTGCAATCCCCTACACTCTCAATCCTATCCTCTGAATTTTTGATGTATCAATGAATGAAGGTGGTTCCTGGGCTCTGTGCAATCCCCTACACCTATAGATAGATTCCTTTGACTCTCTAATTGTTCAAGTTGTCTTCTAATGTTTTGAAACCTTTGTTGTTGTTCTTGAAAAATTGTTGTTGTTGTTCTTGAAAATTTGCTGTTGTTGTAGTACTTTGTTGACACATCTCCCCACCTTTGTTGTTGAGCCTCACTCCAATCAGGATTCTCAAAGCCTCCTTGGTTAGTGTGAACTCTTGTTGGTCTTGAAATGTAACATAAGGCTGCTGAAGACCAAGAGTAGGCTGTGCATTCTGAAATGAAGCTGTGGGGCTGATCAAATGGTTGAATAGGCTGATTAAACTGCTGAAAACTTGGTTCACAATTGGTGGAGATTGCTGAAAATTATGGTTCTGAAATTGAAAACTCTGAAATGGAGGCTGAAAATTCTGATCGTTTTGTGGAAAATATTGCTGTGAAGGTTGTGATCCACTCTGATTTTGATATTGGTTGGGCTGAATTGGTTGAAATCCTTGCTGAAATTTTGACTTGGGTTGAAAATCCTGCTGAAATTGTTGAATCTTGCGGTTGAAACTGAAATGGAACGGCTGGAAACTCTGATTTGTTGCTGGAAATTCTGGTTGCAAGGCTGAAATTGCTGTGGAAATTGATATGGTTGTTGGAAATTCA
Source organism: Boesenbergia rotunda (assembly GCA_024364735.1). NCBI lineage: Eukaryota > Viridiplantae > Streptophyta > Magnoliopsida > Zingiberales > Zingiberaceae > Boesenbergia > Boesenbergia rotunda. The sequence goes on from JAGFNQ010006180.1 coordinate 43,072, forward strand.
AATTATCTTGGTACCCTTGCTGAATTCCTTGAAAAGATGATTGATTTTGTTGATAGGGTGGCTGAAATTGGGGCTGGAATTGCTGAATTGGTTGCTCAAAACCTTGAAAATTGGGGCTGCCCATTCTGAATTTTGTTGGAAATTTAGTAGGGCTGCTGGAAATCTTGTGGAAAGGCTGAACTGATTTGTTGGTGAAATTGACTGGGTGCTGAAAGTGCTGGAATTGTGGTGAATGCCTTAGTTGGTATTGAAAGTTGGTTCGCTGAAATTTTGATACGGACTGCTGGTGAAAACATTTTGATCTTGCAGTCCTGTCACACAACAAACAAGAAAAATGGCAGCAACCGTATACAAAAGATAAAGCAAAAGAAAATAGAATCCAATGATATGTCCAAAAGCATACAAGCAAAAATCAAACAAATCAACTAGTTGCTTCCCCGGCAACGGCGCCAAAAATTTGACGGACCCAAAATAGACTGTCACGAATGTGGGTCTCAAATTTAGATATTTATAAATGCTGGAAACCCTTTTTGCAATCAAAATATGAAAACGTAGTAAAGGGGCCACAGGTCGTATTTTTCCTCGGGACTAGTTGACGTTGTGTGATTCGAGCTTGTATTTATGTGTCGTTGATTAATTTTGGGTTTTAAATAAATATTTGGATTTTGGGGTTGCAATTCTGAAATGAAAACGCAATGTAAGGCAAAAAAACTTAACTACGCAACTTAACTAGGAAATTGATGAACCTAACAAATAAACAACTCAATCGAGGCACTTAAACAATTTTGGAAAACCAATCTAATCTCAAATGCGAAACAAAGGCTAGCAAAGGAATGAAGGCAGTGTTGGCAATTTTCGGAAACAAACAATTTAATACATTTGCTAACTATGAAATTCAGAAATTAAACTACACACAACTCAACACAAACTAGATGCAATTTCGATGGAAACGAGCAAATGCAAGGGACTGTTCAGAATTGGCCAAATGCAATGCTAGATGATTTCAAGCTACAAAACACACTAGAAATTTCAATTAACTTGGTACCAATTGATGCCAAAGTTTCTCTTGATACAAAGATGAAAGTTGAAACCAATTTGATACCAAAGAAAGGATGTAGAAATCTATGTGCCAAAAGTGGAAATTAAGTACCAAATCTGTGGGTACACATCAAAATTAACACTGAATGCAACTTAATATGAAATCACGGCTACAAATGAAGAAATGGCAGAAACTACAACTAACAGATTGCTACACATAAGGAAATTGCAGATTTTCAGCTAACAAATTTCAGAAATCGAGTTCTCCAAGCTAAACTAAAATCTACTTGATGCAGATTCAGAAACGGAAGATGGAAACCTTGCAAACTGCAACTAAGTGCCAGAAATTGAAATTGGTACGCTAGAACTGAAGACTGAAATGTAGCAAAACTGAGACAAAGCTAATGCGCAGGTTTTAAGTAGGAAACAAACTGAAATTCGTAGTTACCAAGCTAAACACGATTCAGAAATGAAACTGAAGTCTAAACACACTTAGATCAACTAAATTAACACCCTAAATGTGAAACAAACTGAAGAGTTCAGATGCTAGATGGAATTGCAGGAAATAAGCTGATACGCACTGAAAAAAATTCAGAAAAACTGGCACGCAACAGGGAAAACTGAACAAGAATTGAAACGCAAGCAAACTAAATAGGAGATAAACTGAAATTGATTCAATTGTTCATTCAACAAGCACTAGATCTACTTAACTTGCAGAAATTAAATCTAACTTAAGCAGAAACAACTTAAAGAAGCAATCAAACAGCTGATACAAGAATTTCAGAAACAGAGTTGCGGCAGAAACTCAAAACTACAGCTAAAACTGAATTTAAACTAAAGAAACTACTCCTCGATCCCTTCCCGAGCTCAAAATCTCCTTGGTCGTCAAGCAAGGGCTGGCCTCGAACCCCTAAGCTCAGCAAATCAGTGGAAAACAGATTGGATTGATGAACTCTGCTCAAACTGCATCAGCTGGGAGATTTCCAATCCGAACGCTTCGATCTCAGTTTGTTGAGCTGCGATGATGATTTGGAGAAAACCTGAGCTCACCTGAGAACCCCTACAAGTGGCTCAGATCGTCAGAAATGGGTTGTGGCTGAGATTCAAGCGCTCAGACCACAGAGAATGTCGAAACCCTCAAACACCTCTGTCCGGATGGAAGTCGAGCTGAATTCTTGATCGAAACTGTCCTCCAAGGATTCAGATGATGATCTAAGGATGAAATCGAGGTGGTCACGCATTCTTGGATGAAGAAATTGCAAAAGCGATGAAGAACAAACGAAGAAACGCAAAGAACGGCGAAGACACGACGAAGGCTGAAGGCTGTGGAGTTTCTGATTAAATACATAGGAATGGACGGTCCAGATTGATTTGGATGAATCCAACGGCTGATCTTGCTCTAATCTGACCCAAACTTTCCAGATGTTGATCAATGGTCAGGATCTACCTCGTGGTAGCTCGGATCCTCCAGATGTACAACGGATGGTCCAGATCAACTTAATATTTGAATGGACGATCTAGAGCCCTCCGAGCTTGATCCAACGGTTGAATGAGCTCTGATTGGGATGAAACATTCAGATCTTGATCAGAGTGCTTGATCAACCCTAACCCTAGCTCGGATTGCTTCAGATGGTCCCGGATGGCTCAGATCTAGCCGCTTTTGAATCGGACGGCCCGGATTAATCCGAAGCTTGATAACTCGATCCGGGTCCACTTCCGACTCAAGTTTGACCCAATATGCCCTAGGTCCATGAACCTTTCATGCCTACAAAAAATAGATCAAAAATTTAGTGGCCAAATAATCCAAATATGTGTAAATTTATAATTAAGTCCAAAATAAAGGTAAGTTCTAAAACCTAGGGTAAAATCATAATTAAGCAAGTAAAACATGGGTCAAACATGGATTTTAGCAATTAAAATAATCAACAAAATGGTACTTATCAGGGAGCCCGCGTCGGTCGAAGCATCCGCGCCCAGCCGAACGTGCTTACCGCGCCTCGATAAGGGAAAAGTCCTAGTTGGCGCGCCGCCGGCCGCTCGGGCGCACAACCCTTTTGCTTCATGGATCTTGGAGGAGCTGGTTCCCAGGCATCTCAGATTCTTCACCATGCCTGAGTATGCCGGAGCCACCGACCCCGATGAGCACCTCATGAAGTTTGAGAGTGTTGCCCTGCTACACCAGTATCCTGAGGGTGTGAAGTGCCGAGGATTCTTGACAATGCTCTCTGGGTCCGCTCAACGATGGTTCAGCCAGATACCCAACAGGTCGATCTCCAGCTTCGAGGAGCTTAGGGGGACATTCCTCCAGCATTTCGCTAGCAGCCGAATGCATCACAAGACAAGCATCAACCTGTTTGCCTTGAAGTAGGGCCTGAAGAAATCGCTCCGGGCCTACATTAGGAGATTCAATGGGGTGGCCCTGGACGTGCCAATGGCTGCCCCGGTAGTTTTGATTAGCGCTTTCACCCAGGGATTGCAAGAGGGAGACTTCTTTCGTTCGCTCATTCGGAAGCCCCCCAATGACTTTGACAACATATTAGGAAAGTCTGTCAAGTACATCAATGTGGAAGAAGCACAGTCCGCTCGGAAAAAGGAGCTAGACAGCGCGCCACTCCCGACTCCAGGGTAGTCAAGCTGACCGCCGGGCGGACCCATTCGCAGCCCCTGGGGGTCCGTGGACCAAACCGGAGCTGAGCATCGGCGAGTTCAACAAGTGGGCCAGGAGTGTCTGCCAACCCGCTGGAGACCCTACTGCATGTTCCATCACAGCCACACCCACGACACAGGAGAGTGTCGTCGGTTCGGACGGGGTCAAGCTCCCCCGACAGCTACACCCAAACGAAGAAGGCAAGCCTCCCCCGGGTAGAACTCGGATCGAGAAGGTCGAAACCTCCCCTTAGACGACGAAAGACTCGAACGAGAGCCTTCGCTCGCTCGCAGCTTGTTCCAGGAACAAGTCGAGATAGAGGAGCAGCAGGCCAACCGGGAAAACGCCATTTAGGGAGGGGTGCTCGTGATTTCTGGTGGGCTAGCCCAAAGAAGCTCCCGCCAGGTAGGCTGTTAGAAAAAGTTATACTCTGTAAACTCACGGGAATAGTGGATGATCCGCCTTCTTGTATAAATGGTTGAGTGTCACAGACTCTCGCTCTCGCGCCTATAAGTGGGCCTGCTCCCACAACCCTCGGATAGGCTCTTAGTTTGACGCGTGGCAGCCCACGCTCTTGAGATGTCACCGAGCGCAAAGCCAGACTCTCGCTCTCAAGAGTTATAAGTGGGTCTGCTCCCACGACCCTCGGATTGGCTCTCAGTCGGACGCGTGGAGGCCCACGCTCCCTGAGATGTCCCCGACCGAGTAGCCAGGCTCTCGCTCTCGCGAGTTATAAGTGGGCCTCCTCCCATGACCCTCGGCTCGGCTCTCAGTCGGACGTGTGGCGGCCCACGCTCCCTAAAGTGTCCCCGACCGAGAAGCCAGACTCTCGCTCTCGCGAGTTATAAGTGGCCCTGCCCCCACGACCCTCGGATCGGCTCTCAGTCGGACGCGTGGCGGCCCACGCTCCCTGAGATGTCCCCGACCGAGAAGCCAGACTCTCGCTCTCGCGAGTTATAAGTGGGTCTGCTCCCACGACCCTCGGATCGGCTCTCAGCCTGACGTGTGGCAGCCCACGCTCCCTGAGGTGTCTCCGACCGAGAAGTCAGGTTCTCGGTCTCGCGAGTTATAAGTGGGCTTGCTCCCACTACCCTCGGATCGGTTCTCAGTCGGACGTGTGGCGGACCACGCTCCCTGAGGTGTCCCCGACCAAGAAGCCAGGCTCTCGCTCTCGTAAGTTATAAGTGGGTCTGCTCCCACGACCCTAGGATCGGCTCTCAGTCGAACACGTGGCGGCTCACACTCCCTGAGATGTCCCCGACCGAGAAACCAGACTCTCGCTCTCGCGAGTTATAAGTGGGCCTGCTCCATGACCCTCGGATCGTCTCTCAGCCTAACGTGTGGCGACCCACACTCCCTGAGGTGTCTCCAACCGAGAAGCCAGGCTCTCGCTCTCGCGAGTTATAAGTGGGCTTGCTCCCACGACCCTCGGATCTGCTCTCAGTCGGACGCGTGGCGGCCCACGCTCCTTGAGATGTCCCCGACCGAGTAGCCAGACTCTCGCTTTCACGAGTTATAAGTGGGCCTGCTCCCATGACCCTCGGATAGGCTCTCAGTCAGATGCGTGGCGGCCCACGCTCCCTGAGATATCCCTGACCGAGAAGCCAGACTCTCGCTCTCGCGAGTTATAAGTGGGCCTGCACCCACGACCCTCGGATCGGCTCTCAGTCGGATGTGTGGCGCCCCACGCTCCCTGAGATGACCCCGACCGAGAAGCCAGACTCTCGCTCTCGCGAGTTATAAGTGGGCCTGCTCCCACGACCCTCGGATTGGCTCTCTGTCGGACGCGTGGCAGCCCACGCTCCCTGAGATGTCCCCGACCAAGAAGACAGACTCTCGCGCTCGGGAGTTATAAGTGGGCTTGCTCCCACGACCCTCGGATCGGCTCTCAGTCGGATGCGTGGCGGCCCACGCTCCCTGAGATGTCCCCGATAGAGAAAACAGACTCTCGTGCTCGCGAGTTATAAGTGGGCTTGCTCCCACAACCCTCGGATCGGCTCTCAGTCGGATGCATGGCGGCCCATGCTCCATGAGATGTCCCCGACCAAGAATACAAACTCGCGCTTGTTGGTGCTTGGATGGCTATAGAGGGGGGGGGGGTGAATTTAGCCAGAAACTCAAATTGCTCCCCTCTTTGAAACTCTTCTTTCTACGTGATCAGATTAGCAGCGGAAACAACAACACAGAAAGAAAACAAGGAAAGAAAGTAAACCGACGCAAACACCGCGATGTACAAGGTTCGGGGATAACTTGCCCCTACTCCTTGGCGTGCCCGTGAGGTGGGCGATCCCTTGATCGTCGACATATCAAGTCCCGGTGAACCTGGATATAGCAAGCCTCCTTCTCGGTGCAGAAACCTCTCCACAAGCGTCTCAATAGGATAACAATTAAGCTCACGAGACTAAGAAGGAAAATCCTCACAAGAATGTAGCAGAAAAACACTTAAGCACAAAGCAACAGAGAGCACACGAACAACCCAGCCACACTCCTCAAGTTTTCTATCTGTTCATTGCTTCCCGCTCCTTTGCTTCCAGCTTCGTCTTAAGCCTCTACTCCTCGTCGCCAAGCTTCGTCAGCATCCACTGAGCACAGCCTAAACCCACTGACCTCCCTGAGCACTCAGTCCACTGAAGACCTCTTCAGCTGAGCCTCCGTCAGTCGCCAGCCGCGCCTCAGAAGCCATTGAAACCTGAGAAGAGAAAACATCCAAACCTGACGTGAAGAAAGTCTCCAGTTGACCCTCCTCCTTTGTTTGGGTCATCCTCCATTACCTGAAAGCTCATTAGACGCTTAGCAAAGCATATCATAAGGAAATCACAGTGTATCAGAGAAAGCGTAGAGAAAACAGTCGCGATCAGAGCGTCTGACATCGATTTCAAATTAAAGTTGCAGCTATTGATCGGTCACCAGACCGATCAGAGAGGACCCTGATCGGTCACCAGACCGATCAGGGTAAGCCCTGAGCCTGATCGGTCCACAGTGAGAAACCAGAAATCGCGGACCTCTTGTGATCGGTCATCCTGACCGATCACAAATCGTGGATCGGTCACCGGACCGATCCAGCACTTAGCTGGATTTCCTCCAGCTTCCTCAGCCACAACCCCTGATCGGTCACCGGACCGATCAGGGTGTGTGCCCTGATCGATCTGGTGACCGATCAGGTCATTCCCTGACCGATCAGGATTCATCCTAATCAGTCATAATGAGGCACTCGCGATATTTGATCGGTCCAGTAGACCGATCAAGAGTTTCTCCCTAAGGCTACTGACCTCTCTCTGATCGTTCACCAGAACGATCAGAAGCTCAACAGAAACCTTTCTGTTCTCTCCCTGATCGATCACCAGACCGATCAAACTTCCCTGGGTCGGTCACCAGACCGATCCACAATAGGAGTTCGTGCCAATCTCCCTGATCGGTCACCAGACCGATCCAGCGACTCCCAATTCAACTCTAAGTCAAGAGAACGACTCCCTAGCCTTCTCTGACTCGTGCTCAGTCCCCCGGACCAAGACTCCGTGCCCAACTTCACTCACCGGGACTTCATTCAACCTAGCTTCACTCACTAGGACCTAGCTTCACTCACTAGGGTTTCGGTCACCCGGCTTCACTCACCGGGACCCCGCTTCACTCACCGGGATTTCATTCACCTGGCTTCACTCACCAGGACCTGGCTTCACTCACCAGGATTTCATTCACCTGGCTTCACTCACCAAGACCCGGCTTCACTCACCGGGATTTCCGTCACCTGGCTTCACTCACCAGGACCCGGCTTCACTCATTGGGATATTCGTCACCTGGCTTCACTCACCAGGACCCGGCTTCACTCACCGGGATTTCAATCAACCTGGCTTCACTCACCAGGACCCGGCTTCACTCACCAGGATTTCAACCTAGCTTCATTCACTAGGATTTCAATCACCTGGCTTCACTCACCGAGATTTCAATCACCTGGCTTCACTCACCAGGACCCGGCTTCACTCACCGGGATTTCAACCTAGCTTCACTCACTAGGATTTCAATCACCTGGCTTCACTCACCAGGACCCGCTTCACTCACCGGGATTTCAACCTAGCTTCACTCACTAGTGTTTCGTGCCCAGTCCCCGACCAGGACTTAATCTGAATTCACTCAACCAAACTTAAATCGTTGTCAACACCAAAACAACAAACGGGCCAGAGTGCATCAACAATCTCCCCCTTTTTGTTATTTGACAATCCCGATTTAAGTTTAGGTATTAGATCAATTGAAGTCCACTCAATTATCGTAAGGGAATCAAGATCCTCCCCCTTCAATGATTAACCCTAAACTTAATCAACCATTCTCTCCCCCTTTGTCAAACATCGAAAAGGGTATGGTTATTATGTTTAAATATACCCCCCCCGCTTAACCGAGGGTCTCTCCCCAAAATGATCGAAGGTAATTATGAATTGCACATGAAAACATATACAGAATAATATCATGGTCAAACATGTATATGTTTCATATGACAAGTAAGTAATGCAGCTCTATCAGATTGATGATTGATAAAGAAAAATTTTCGATATATCTATGGACGATCAGTTTTCAGAAAAAATTCTATAATTCTGATTCGTTCTAGATCAAACTGCATTAACAATTGAAATTTCATAACAGGGGTGTAGACTTCATCGACATTCGATATTTCAGAAAAATTTCTGAACCATGGTTTGGGTTTCTTGACTGAAAATTATTCCTCATCAAGAGATCAAGGAACAAGAGACATGATTTAAACAACCCGGTCATATGAATTTCAAAAATTCCAACACGGGTTTGTATCGAATCAGTATTACATTTGTTCCAAGTATGATTAGGATGTTCCAATTATAATTGGTTTGTATCAGATTCGTTTGTATCAATATGATCAGCAATCTGATACAATTTGATGAAAGGGGATCGAACTGAGGAGTTTTTGACCCAATTAGAGAATTTCCTGATCTGATCGGTCACCAGACCGATCAGGGTGTGTCCTGATTGGTCGGTGGACCGATTAGGTTCGACACAGAAAATTTCTCAGCTTGCAATTTCAGAAACCATATTTCAGAAATTCTGAGAAGTTCCAGAAACTTGTTTGTTTCACCTCTTAACCATTCTCAAACCCTAACTCAATTAGTTTTAATTTATTCGATCCTAAGAAGGGTTTCCCTTAACCAAAAAGCATTTCTCACATCATCAAGGAAAATCATTTCCGAGTGGTTTAAACATCTTAAGGCAAACTTGTATTCACTTAATATTATGCATATGAAAATATCAGATTTTAACAACTAAGTCATAGACCTTCAGTATTAAATCTTGAATCATCACAAACTATGTGTTAATACTTGTTCTTTAGTATGCACTTGAGTATCAAAAACATGATCAGTGGGAAGACAAACAAGTCATGGAACTTGAGTACTAAATTTTAAAACATCATAAACTATGTTAACATGCTGTGCTTAACCAAAATTAGTATAATACATTAAAGTTGTAAAACACATACAAGAAAGTTTTAGCTTGCTTGAATCAAATTTTTATCAAAATATGATCAAATTTCCAAGTTTTGATCAGTTTGTATGTTTGATGTATGTTTATAACATGTTTCCAAATTTTGATCAATTTTGATAAGTCACAGATCTAGGTTTGTCTTAACCATAGACTTAACTATATTGGAGTACTCTTGATAAATTATAGTCCCAAATGTATACAACTACAAATGAGAGAATTTTCAAGTGACACCAATAAAATAGAAGACATGAGAAAAATTGCCATGTATCTATATTGGATATGGAGTTTGCGATTTCCATTTAACTCCAATCATCTAAGTCCGAGATGAAGAAGAACCATTCCTCATAGGTAGTAAATATTCATTAAATGGAGGAAATGGTAAGCACATCCCTAACTAGGAATGACCATGTGTTTGGAGCACCAAATATCAACCACCCATGTTGATAGATGTTCCCCCTCAACCAACGCTATACAATTCTAAAGATAGAGCTTTTAGGTACCCAAATTTTGGGACCTAATGCATCAACAATGAAGGACTTAGGCACCCATGTTAGTAATATGAGAGAAGTATCCTAAGGCAATCGCCTTATGATTATAAACATTTATTTTAATAAATGAAGATTCACTATTTGAGTATACATGTTTGTGTATTTGATTGGGATCTTAAACTCATTTACTGAATGTCCGCAATACAATTCATAGCATGAGAGAATTTGTGATGAATTCACAACTAGTGATTATCTCTACATGTGCAATTGTGAAGTATTGAAAATATCTCTAGTCGATGAATTGATAAATACGGACACTATCAATTCTGTTGAGACTAGCATGGGTTATTCTCTAATCAGCTGATTCTCACTGGCTGGTGACATTGGGATGTCCGGAGATAAACATGAATGCTAGTTAAGGGAACTAGTTCATTGGAGTGACTGACTGTAAAACTTCACATGGTAGTCTATATATAGACATGTCAGTGAAGTTCTTACTGCAGCTTAAGTGCGATGTTCCTTTGACTTGCGGTGTTCAAGTCATCTTGGTCATGGAGACTTATACTTTAACATCTTAAGCAAGCATCTCCAAGGAGGTGTGGACCTAGGATGGTTGGGTATAAGCCGAAGTGCCCAAAGATGTTTGAACAGCCTACAAAGGATTCACCATTCCTTGCGAGGAGATGTATACCCAGGCCTATCGTCGGATTGTTACTCAAAGCCTCTGGCCAGAGCATGTCATATTTAGAGTATGAGTCTCTGAAATACATGAGAGTAATTAGAAATCCAAAGGACGAGAGAACGTTACTTGGGCTAGGTGTGACGTAGTCAGCCTAGTGGGGACTGACACACACAGACCATGTCCTGAACCAAGTGGGTATAAGATGGTGAAGGGAATGAGACACGATTCATTATAGCTGCTGAAGGGTTTCAGAATTATTTTTGAGGTCAACCGTTGATCTTTCGATTAATTGGGGATCATGATGTACTACTAGGTGCCACTCATGATCGTTCTATAATTAGTTAATTATAGACGGCCAACATAAATCGAAAGCCTATTTAGTCACACGCACTACGAGTAATCCGAGGGATTTAAAACGAGTTGAAAATTGGATTTTCCGATCAAGAGAAATAAGTCGAATCTGAATTTGTCAGAGACGCATCGGAAGCTTAAAATGGCTAAGTCTTTTGAAGGCCTATTGGGCGAATTAAATGAGTTTAATTTGCAAGGAGACGGCTTGGATTTAGCCGGCCAAAGAGGGTCCCCACCCTCTTTGGTTTGGCCGGCCACAACAAGGAGGGAAACCAATTTATTTGGTTTGAATTATAAAATAAATCAAGCGCGATTTGTTTTATAAAATTATAGATAAAGAAATTTATATAAAGAAATTCATATAAAGAAATTTATATAAAGAGATTTATTTTCATGGAAATTAAAATAAACCTTGGATTGGTTTATTTTATTTTATAAAATCAATTATGAATTGATTTTTCCATGATAAGAAAAATTTATATGATAAATTTCTTGTGAAAATTTATTCCATAATAAAAGGGGAGATGTGTTTGTTTTATTATAAATTTAGTTATAATAAAACAAGGCATAACGGAATAATTCATAGGAAAATTTATAAGATAAATTTCTTATGAAAATTTATTCCGTTAAAGGGGAGACTTGGCAACGGAGAGGCTACTATATAAAGGAACCAAGGCAAGGCTTAAATTCCGATCAAGAGATTAAGTAGCAAGCTCTCTCTCTCTCTCCTTCTCTCCCTCTCCCTCCTCTAGGGCCGGCGCCCTCTCTCCTCCTCTAGGGCCGGCGCATCCCCTAGGGTTGCCGTGAGCCATCTCCACCAAGAAGGTGCCAAAGAAGAAGAAGAAGCGGGTCGCGACTCCTTCCTTCCTCCCGGATCTTGATTCCGTTACTTGGTGTCATCCCGAAGAGAACTCGGCGTGGACGCGAATAGAGGCGGAGCTTCCAAGGGACGCTACGGTTGGATCTCGTCCCTTTCTTCGAGTTACGCGAGGTACTATGTAAATTAGTTTACTTTTCCGCAAAATTTTAATTTATGATTATGTCTCCACAACTTAAGGTTGCATGCTAGATACGTGGTTAAAATAATTTAAGAAATTATTTATGCTAAACCTTCCGCTGCACGTAATTAAACTTTAAAATTACGAACCCGTATCCATGTCAACATGCACCCGGTCCCAACAACCCATGCCTTAGTCAATTTCTTTCTAGCTTTTTGAACCCTAGAATCATTTTGTGATCTAAATTGGGTTCTTGACATTAATGATATGCCACTAGGTTCTTTAGGTTGGTAACCCAAACCAACCTTGTTGTAAGCCGCTTTTTGCGAATTTAGAATCATATCTAATGTTTTAGAGCTTGTTGAAAACTTCTCAAGAATATTCTTGAGATTTTCAATTTCGCTCTTCAAATCCTTATTCTCATCCTCAAGAGCATTAACATGTAAATCATTGTTATCATGATCCTTAGATGTTTTCAATTTGTCTACTTCTAATCTCAGTAACTTAACCTTGTTCTTAGATTTCTTAAGTAAACTAGTTAAGCATGCGATGGTTCTATAGCACTTATCCAACTCGGGAGAGATTACCTCTTCATCATCCGAAGATGATGAAGCCACGGTTGAGGAGCTTCTTGATTCGTTATCACTTTCTTCTCTCGAGTCCTCTAGTGCCATAAATGTCATGTGACAGTGGGTCTTCTCCTCCTTTTCCTTCTTCTTCTCCTTCTTCTTCCTTTTGTCACCTGCCACAAAAGCTACACCTTTCTCCTTTGGGCTTTGGTTAGAAATCTCATGTAGTTCCATTTCACAAAATAGATCTTCTAACTTAATAATTGAAAGGTCCTTAGATACCTTGTAGGCATCCACCAGAGGATCTCTTTGAATCTTCCATGGAGTTCACTTACCTTTTCATTCTCTTCCATGGAAAGGTTTTGAAGTTGGCTGAGAAGGAGGTCTTTCTTTGCACTCCAGGTATCTTGAGTGCCTTCATGGAGCTCAATGAGCTTGCTCCAAAGATCTTTAGCACTTGTGAAGGGACCAACTTTGATTAGTTGGTCCTTGGTCATCCCACATTGCAAGGTAACCACGGCTTTGGCATCAACTTCCCCCTTGCGAGTTTGCTCAGCCGACTACATTGAGAAGTCTAGATCTTTTCCCTCAACATCCTTTGGAGGAGAGAAACCCTCCTTCACAGCGAACCATGTGTTGATGTTCATCTAGAGATAATACTCCATCTTTGACCTCCAATATTGGAAATCAGTGCCGTCGAAGAATGGAGGTCGGCTGGTGCTGACCCCTTCTCTCAAAGCCATCGTTGTTGTAAGCTCTCGAATGTTAAGCCGTTTGAATAGAGCCCCAAGCTCTGATACCACTTGTTGGTGCTTGGATGGCTATAGAGGGGGGGGTGGTGGTGAATGTAGCCAGACACTCAAATTGCTCCCCTCTTTGAAACTCTTATTTCTGCGTGATCAGATTAGCAGCGGAAACAACAACACAGAATGAAAACAAGGAAAGAAAGCAAACCGACGCTAACACCGCGATGTACAAGGTTCGGGGATAACTTGCCCCTACTCCTTGGCGTGCCCGTGAGGTGGGTGATCCCTTGATCGTCGGCAGATCAAGCCCCGGTGAACCCGGATATAGCAAGCCTCCTTCTCAGTGGAGAAACCTCTCCACAAGCGTCTCAATAGGATAACAATTAAGCTCACGAGACTAAGAAGGAAAACCCTCACAAGAATATAGCAGAAAAACACTTAAGCACAAAGCAACAGAGAGCACATGAACAACTCAGCCAAACTCCTCAAGTTTTATGTCCGTTCATTGCTTCCCGCTCCTCTGCTTCCAGCTTCGTCTTAATCCTCTTCTCCTCGTCGCCAAGCTTCGTCAACATCCACTGAGCACAGCCTGAACCCACTGATCTCCCTGAGCACTCAGTCCACTGAAGACCTCTTCAACTGAGCCTCCGTCAGTCACCAGCCGCGCCTCAGAAGCCGTTGAAACATAAGAAGAGAAAACATCCAAACCTGACGTGAAGAAAGTCTCCAGTTTACCCTCCTCCTTTGTTTGGGTCATCCTCCATTACCTGAAAGCTCATCAGACGCTTAGCAAAGCATATCACAAGGAAATCACAGTGTATCAGAGAAAGTGCAGAGAAAATAGACATGATCAGAGCGTCTGACGTCGATTTCAAATTAAAGTTGCAGCTACTGATCGGTCACCATACCGATCAGAGAGGACCCTGATCGGTCACCAGACCGATCAGGGTAAGCCCTGATCGATCACCAGACCGATCAGGGTAAGCCCTGATCGATCAGGCTCTAGCCTGATCGATCCATAGTGAGAAACCAAAAATCGCGGACCTCTTGTGATCGGTCACGCTGACCGATCACGGATCGTGGATCGGTCACTTGACCGATCCAGCACTTAGCTGGATTTCCTCCAGCTTCCTCAGCCACAACCCCTGATCGGTCACCGGACCGATCAGGGTGTGCCCTGATCGGTCTGGTGACTGATCAGGTCATTCCCTGACCGATCAGGATCCATCCTGATCGGTCATAATGAGGCACTCACGATATTTGATCAGTCCAGCAGACCGATTAAGAGTTTCTCCCCAAGGCTACTGACCTCTCTCTGATCGTTCACCAGAACGATCAGAAGCTCAACAGAAACCTTTTTGTTCTCTCCCTGATCGGTCAGCAGACCGATCAGACTTCCCTAGGGTCACCAGACCGATCCACAATAGGAGTTCGTGCCAATCTCCCTGATCGGTCACCAGACTGATCCAACGACTCCCAATTCAACTCTAAGTCAAGAGAACGGCTCCCTAGCCTTCTCTGACTCGTGCTCAGTCCCCCGGACCAAGACTTTGTGCCCAACTTCACTCACCGGGACTTCATTCAACCTAGATTCACTCACTAGGACCTGGCTTCACTCACCAGGGTTTCGGTCACCCGGCTTCACTCACCGGGACCCGACTTCACTCACCGGGATTTCATTCACCTGACTTCACTCACCAGGACCTGGCTTCACTCACCAGGATTTCATTCACCTAGCTTCACACTCACCAGGACCTGACTTCACTCACCGGGATTTCCGTCACCTGGCTTCACTCACCAGGACCCGACTTCACTCACCGGGATTTTCGTCACCTGGCTTCACTCACCAGGACCCGGCTTCACTCACCGGGATTTAAACCTAGCTTCACTCACTAGGATTTCAATCACCTGGTTTCACTCACCAAGACTCGGCTTCACTCACCGGGATTTCAATCACCTGACTTCACTCACCAGGACCCCGCTTCACTTACCGGGATTTCAACCTAGCTTCACTCACTAGGATTTCAATCACCTGGCTTCACTCACCAAGACCCAGCTTCACTCATCGGGATTTCAACCTAGCTTCACTCACTAGGGTTTCGTGCCCAGTCCCCGACCAGGACTTAATCTGAATTCACTCAACCAAACTTAAATTGTTGTCAACACCAAAACAACAAACGGGCCAGACTGCATCAACAACGCTCTCATGAGTTATAAGTGGGCATGCTCCCAAGACCCTCGGCTCAGCTCTTAGTCGGACGCGTGGCGACCCACGCCCCCTGAGTCTTGCCTGACCGAGTGGCCAGACTCTTGCCTTGCCAACAAGTTACAAGCGGGCTCAGCTCCCGTGCCCTACTATGCTCAGTGTCTCCGATCGGACGTGTGGCGGCCCACGCTCCTGAGAATCGGCTTGAGCAAGTGTCCAAACTCTCGATCTCATGAGCTATAAATAGGGATCCGCTCCCACCACCCCTCGGCTCGGCTCTCAGTCAGACGCGTGGCGACCTACGCCCCCTGAGTCTTGCCCGACTGAGTGTCCAGACTCTTGCCTTGCCAGCAAGTTACAAGTGGGCTCAGCTCCCGTGCCCCACTATGCTCAGTGTCTCCGATCGGACGCGTGGTAGCCCATACTCCTGAGAATCAGCCTGAGCAAGTGTCCAGTGTAGGATCGGGTTGGTCCGGCTAGAGGGGGGTGAATAGACGGTTAAGAAATAAAACAAGAGGGCACTCGTCTTTAAGAAAAACTTGGTTGCAACTTGGTCGTTGCTTCCAAGACGGTTAACGCTCAATCAGAAAACCTCCTTGTGGCGGAGAAGCCTTACAACTGAAGCACACTTAGACTTAAAGAAATTACAGAAAGAATGAATGAATTTCTAAAACAAACCTCTAAGTCTATTTATAGCCTAAGAGAATAAATCTGGATTGTTGATTGTTGATCACTTTTCTCTTGGTCGTTGATCCATGGATGTAATCTGGATGGTTGATCTTGGATGGGATTAAACTGCATCCATTGGATTTGATTAAAGGATAATGTAATATCATCCTTTAAGTTTTAATTATTTTAATTAAGACTTTATCTTCCCTTGCTCGAGATGATTGTTGTAATATTCATCTCGCTGTTGAATCTATAAGTAGCAATATCGCCAATACTTAATTGCCAACGCCCTTCATCCCAGTTGGTAAGTGGATTTGTGTATTTGGTGGAGGACTTGGGTTCGATCCTTCTTTGGCACCAAAACTTTTCTTTTTTTCTTTTGGGCGAATTTTCTCATTTCTTTCATTTCTTTTGGGCGCTTGGACTAGTCTTTTTGATTCTTCGTCTTCTGGGTGATTTCTGGCCAACCGAAGTTAGGCTCACCCGAACCCGACTCCGGCCTTTCGCCCCTCGAGCGTACTTCCTCCCGGCTTTTCGTCCCTCGGACGTCGCGCACGTCCTTCTCGTTCCACCGGCGTACTCTTCCGCAGCTTCCGCGTCCCTCAGATTGCACCGAGCCCGTCGGCTCGCTTTCCCGCGCAATCCTTCTCGTCCGCCACGTCTTACGCTCGACTTCCTCCATACCTAAGCTCCTGCACACTTAGCAGAGGGATCAGTAAACCAATAGGACCCAACTAACTTGGTGGATCACATCAAAACTAACCGGGGCACCAACAATCTCCCC
This sequence comes from Boesenbergia rotunda, assembly GCA_024364735.1. Classification (NCBI taxonomy): domain Eukaryota; kingdom Viridiplantae; phylum Streptophyta; class Magnoliopsida; order Zingiberales; family Zingiberaceae; genus Boesenbergia; species Boesenbergia rotunda. The sequence goes on from JAGFNQ010006180.1 coordinate 59,749, forward strand.
CTTTTTGATGTGCATCAACCCAAGTTTAGTTAGGGATAAACCAAAAAATAAGGAATTTAGTAAAACTAAATTAAGCAGTTAAGCATAGGAAAAAATATTGACATGCAAAACTATCATCTCCCCCTGAACTTCAGGCTACTCTCCCCCTTTGATCACAGCAAAAATAAGAAAAGAAACTAGGGAAAGGAAAAATATTAATATCAAACACCTTTTGATTTAGTAATTCGAAATTTAATTTTTTAAAATTCTAAAATTGACTTATAAAATAAAAAATTTTGACAGATTCAACATCTGATGTAAAGATTCTAAAAATTTGGATCTGGTCAAAATATCCTTTTATCGATTTTTTTTTAAAATAAAAATATGATTTTAGTAAAATATTTACAGAAAATTGAAATATCAATTAAAAAATCTGAAATATTTTGTATACAACGATGATAGGTATATGGGGTTGTACAAAAAAAATTTTAATCTTAAATTCGATCAACAAGTCTGGAAATGAATTAAATCCCAACAGAATAGAATTTTTGAAGAGAAAATATTTAAAAATTCAAAATTGCTTCAAATATTCGAATAAAAATTTTATTAAATTCTTTTAATTATATCTAAATCATGGAAAAATCAGATCTAAGAAAATAACTTTGTTTTCTATTTTTAATATTTATGATTCGAATTTTGAACATAAAATCATGAAAATTTGAAACGTGAAAAAAAATCTGAAAAAAATTCTTCGTAGATAAACAACAAGATTATGCATTTGGAAAAGTTAGAGATATAATTTTTATTTAGTAACAATTAATCAAACTAAATTTCCTAATATAAAAAAATGTCAGATAATTAAGCGCATATGTAATAGCAAGAAAAATAATCAACTTAAAATAGACTTTGGAACCCAAAATAAGTTCCTATCTACAGGGTTAATTAAAAATCTAGGAGGAATATAGTTCTTGGTCACTTTTCTAAGTTGACCCCTGTGATTTTTAACATACCAATTCAGATTTTCAGGATAAAAATTCTTTTTAGTTCTTAAACATGCAATATCATTTTCTAATTTTTCTACTAAATTTTTTAAATTTTCATTCTCTATTTTCAGTTGGTCAGATAGATCAGATGAGCATTGAGTGACTAATTTTTCTTTTAATTCAGAGTTTGCTATTTCTAATTTATTCATCGACTTTAGCATAGATTTTAGTATAGAGTAAATTCGAGCAGGTGGAAGTAGGCATACCTCACTTACCGGGTCAGTTTCGAAGTTAGGGATTTTCCCTTCGTTGCTACTTTCTTCCATGGTACTTTCTTCATCTTCATCTTGGTGACTTGCCATCAGTGCAAGTCCAACGAATTCTTCGGCTTCCGATTCATCTGACGAAGTCTCGTCCCAGGTAGCTTTTAGTGCCTTTTTCTTCTTTGGCTGGTTCTTGAGTTTGGGGCACTGATCTTTCAGGTGTCCCTCCTCGTTGCAGTTGTAACATCGGATCGTGCGTTTCTTCTTTCTCTGCACCTTTTTAGAGCGATTAGTATTAATGAATTTACACAACTTTCTTACCGCTAGTGTTGTTTCTTCATCGTCTGCTGAAGATTCTTCATCGAGTTGGATCTTCCTTGTGTTCAGTGCGACGTTGTCTGCTTTTCTGTTCTTTTCTACAAAACGAGATTCATGAAGTTCTAGAATAAAAAATAACTGTTCTAACGTACTTACCTCTAAATCTTTTGAAATATAATATGCGTCGATTATCGAGGTCCATTCCGGGGTTCTCGGAAATGCGTTTAGCGCATACCTTTGTGCATCGCGGTTGGTCACCGTTTCTCCGAGATTTTCGAGGCTTGTGATTAGTTCTTTTACCTTAGCATGCAATCTCGTAACAGATTCTCCATCTTCTATCCGGAGATTTGTTAGTCGGCTTCGAAGAACATCTCGTCGCGCCAGCTTTGCCTCCGAGGTGCCTTCGTGCAGTTCGAGAAACTTTTCCCAAAGTTCTTTCGCCGATTCGTACTTACCGATCCGGTTAACATCTTGCTCTGGGAGGACGGTCAGCAGATGGAATTCTGCCTTTCCGTTAGCAACTGCGTCTACTTGTTCCTTCTTATTCCAGGAGTCAGGATCCTTGATCTTTCCTTCATTATCTTTTGGAGCTACATAGCCATTTTTTATAATAATTAATAACTCATAATCAGTAACAAAAAATACCTGCATCTTCCGTTTCCATGCCGCGAACTCCCCCTCAAATTTAGGCGGGTATATTGCTGGTCCAACCATCTTAAAATTTGCTGCAGTTGGCGGTTAGTCCTTCTACGGCGGCCTGGCTCTGATACCACTTGTAGGATCGGGTTGGTCCGGCTAGAGGGGGGTGAATAGACGGTTAAGAAATAAAACAAGAGGGCACTCGTCTTTAAGAAAAACTTGGTTGCAACTTGGTCGTTGCTTCCAAGACGGTTAACGCTCAATCAGAAAATCTCCTTGTGGCGGAGAAGCCTTACAACTGAAGCACACTTAGACTTAAAGAAATTACAGAAAGAATGAATGAATTTCTAAAGCAAACCTCTAAGTCTATTTATAGCCTAAGAGAATAAATCTGGATTGTTGATTGTTGATCACTTTTCTCTTAGTCGTTGATCCATGGATGTAATTTGGATGGTTGATCTTGGATGGGATTAAACTGCATCCATTGGATTTGATTAAAGGATAATGTAATATTATCCTTTAAGTTTTAATTATTTTAATTAAGACTTTATCTTCCCTTGCTCGAGATGATTGTTGTAATATTCATCTCGCTGTTGAATCTATAAGTAGCAATATCGCCAATACTTAATTGCCAACGCCCTTCATCCCAGTTGGTAAGTGGATTTGTGTATTTGGTGGAGGACTTGGGTTTGATCCTTCTTTGGCACCAAAACTTTTCTTTTTTTCTTTTGGGCGAATTTTCTCATTTCTTTCATTTCTTTTGGGCGCTTGGACTAGTCTTTTTGATTCTTCGTCTTCTGGGTGATTTTCGGCCAACCGAAGTTAGGCTCACCCGAACCCGACTCCGGCCTTTCGCCCCTCGAGCGTACTTCCTCCCGGCTTTTCGTCCCTCGGACGTCGCGCACGTCCTTCTCGTTCCACCGGCGTACTCTTCCGCAGCTTCCGCGTCCCTCGGATTGCACCGAGCCCGTCGGCTCGCTTTCCCGTGCAATCCTTCTCGTCCGCCACGTCTTACGCTCGACTTCCTCCGTACCTAAGCTCCTGCACACTTAGCAGAGGGATCAGTAAACCAATAGGACCCAACTAACTTGGTGGATCACATCAAAACTAACCGGGGCACCAACATCCAGACTCTTGTTCTCATGAGCTATAAATCGGGATCCGCTCCCACCACCCCTCGACTCTCAGGCGGGCGCGTGGTGGCCCACGCTCCCTGAGTACTACCCGATCGAGGGCACTATTCATCTCTTTAGGAGGTCTATGGGCGGGCAAGTCTTTATGGCTTCCTTACCCTAACTCCTAAGCTGGGTACGTAGGCTACCCACACTCCCCAAAATCAAATTCACTCAGCGATGACGTTCCGAATTGCCCGAGCTGGCAGCTTCACTCAATCGACTCAGATCAGGGATTTGTCTACTCTGTCGATCTTGCCCGAGGGGCTAGCACTAGAAAGCCAGTGGGCTCAAATGTTTCACGTTGTCGCTCGCAAATGCCGAGTTGCATAAGTGTGCTCCTTCCTGAGTGGTTGACATATAGAAATCCTCACGAGCAGGTATTTCAAGTGTCCGCTCGTCAAAATGGGTCAGGCAAGCATCCCCTCACTCAGGTCGCTTGCACCCGAGCCCCCAACACTTAAACGCCAAGCATACACGTACAGAAGGGTAAAGGAAAAGACTAACATTCATAGTAGTGTTGTTACAAAAATGAGGCTCGACCTCTACCCAAACAGAAAAAGCAAAAAAGGGATAGCGCAAGTCTAAGGCCTACGGGCGTGTTGCTGAGGCGCGGCAAGAGCCCGTACCACCTCCAGCTCCTTCTAAGCTATCTCTAGTTTCGACTCCAGGATAGCGCGCTGCCTCCTGATCCGGGCGAGGTCTCTTGAGCGAGCAATCAATTCCTCCTCCTTGCCCGTCACATTGGTGCGTAATGCAGCAGCTGACTGGCTCACCTCCAAGAGCTCTGCCTTAACCTTAGCCAGCTCGGCCTGAGCCTGGTGCTCAAGATCCTGGGCTTGGCGCTCGGTGTACTCCAGGAGGGCGATTTAGCACCGCGCCTGGATGAATACCGCGTTTGTCGTGGCCAGTTCTGCCAGGAGCTCCTCAAGACGCGCCTACGTGTGGGTGGCACACTCTTGTAGGGCCAAATTCTCAGCCCGCAGGCTATTCAGGGCCTCCTCGCTGGATTGCAGCTGCGTATGATGGAGCTGGGCCTCCAGCCTCTCCTCTCAAGACTCGGCTTGATTCAGGGCCCGAGCTTGAATTGTAAAATAAACGGCCATGTCGTAGATCAAGCCGAAATGCTACAGCAAAAAAACAAGTCATAAGCCGGACAAAAAAAGGGAACAAAAGAGACATGAGTCGATGACAGGACATACCTGACTGGCCTTCGCTACAATCGCGTTAGCCCGGGCAATCAGGTCTTGATAGTCAGACCCCCAGAGGTCGTGGTACAGATGGTCGCTTAATGGACCACACACGTGGACTACCCGGGCCGACTCGTGCAGTCCGGTCACAAGAGTCTCGTATAATGTACTAGCGTCAGCTCGAGACGGCAGGACCAAATGCACAAGACGAGTGCCTGCAGCTCCCTCAGGAAGAGAGGGGGGAGGTCCCTCGACCCGTATGCCCGAAGAACCGGCCTAGGTCGAAGGGGGCGCCGGCAGAGTGGCCCCCTGAACAGAGGATGCGGGAGTAGTAGGTATAGACACGGGCGGAACAGGAGTTGTCGACGAAGAGCTCGCCGTAGGAGGTGTAACTCGTGCCCTCTTCCCAGACGGAGAGGTGGTGGTGGTCCTAAACGGGGGCGAACGGGTGGCCGGTCGACCCCTATGACGCTTGGCCTCCAACGAACAAGTGTCCTCATCTAGGACCTCCTGATCGGAATACGGTACCTCCCCTTTCGGCACCTTCTCCTTACTCGAAGAAGGTACAACGGTGGAAACTGTCATCGCAGAAGTAGCCGTTGGGATAGCCGAAGATTCGCCGGCTTGAGCAGCGACTTCGGCATCGTCCAGAAGGAAATCGGCCTTCAAGGCCGCCACCAACATCTTGTCTCAAAGAAAATGTACGGTCGCCAGAGGAGTTGATCGAAAAATGGAGGGCGCCGGGGCTCTCGACGGCTACAGCACAGGGGCACTGGAAGAGAAGACGCGAGGGGGGGGGATCCGTTGATTAGGCGCCTATATATATAGGGGCCAGCAATAAACCCTCGCCGTCCGATGAGAGCCTCGGGGAAGGGCAGGATCGAATCAGGACCCTCCAATCAGACCCACGGGGCATCTCAAGGCTCGAAGGGATGCACGCATTCCCGACGGCAGACGTTTCACCTCCCGAGGCACTGGTGACCGGCGACTGACACTTCAATGTCCAGGAAACCGCTCGGTAGGGGACACGTGTCCCTGTCAATTAATGCAGACATCATGAGGAAGGATACGAAGTGGTTCGTATCACATACAAGACAGATAGGACAGACGAAATGGACATTTGACCTGCCAGCTAGGTTGCAGGGGCGGCTCGGCTCCGACCCCTAGCGAGTTATAAGTGGGCACGCTCTCACGACCCTCGGCTCGGCTCTTAGTCGGACGCATAGCGGCCCATGCTCCCTGAGATGTCCCTGACCGAGAAGCCAGCCTCTCACGCAAGAGATAAGGGGGCCTGCTCCCACGACCCTCAGATCGGCTCTCGGTCGGACGCATGGCGGCTCACGCTCCTTGAGATGTCCCTGACCAAGGAGCCAAACTCTAGCTCCCGCGAGTTATGAGTGGGCATGCTCCCACGAACCCCGCGGCCCCGCTCCCAGTCGGACGTGTGGCGACCCACTCCCACGGGATCTGGCCAATCGAGCAGGCCTACTCGTGTCTTAACGCGGGGCAAGGCCCCGAGTGGCCGACACCTGAAATTATCGCACTCTCACCCAAGTGGGCGGAACTTAAGAAGTATTGCGCTCCAATGCCTTCAACAAGCGCTCGAGAAGCCGGACAGGCTGATCATCCGCACACTCGACTCACTTTCATTAACAATTGCCCGAGTCAGCAATGCTTGGCCGAAATCAAGAAAGATGCATGAAAAGAAATAAAGATGATTCAATACAAAACTGAGGCAAGCCCCTACAAGACGACAGACAGGAAAGGAAGAAAGAACAAAATCCCAACCCTCATTTGAAGGGATGGTAGACCTCCTCCGGCAAGTCTCCAGACATGTCCGACATCGTGACCGAGGAATCAGGCAGGTCACGGGCAACGTGCCCACCTTGCCTGAGCTGCTTCAGGATGCTGGACTGCTGGCATCGGAGCACGACTCTGAGACGCTCGGACACTTGTTGAGTGAACTCATCCAAGTTGACATATTCAACCCGCTGAGCATCCCACCGAGTCGCTTCCTCCGCCCTATACACTTGCAGCTCCTTCAGCTCTGCCTGAGCTACCTCCCAGGTCGCCTGCCGCCTGTGCAACCGATCCAGCTCTGCCTGAGCTACCTCCCAGGTCGCCTGCCGCTCGCGCAGCTGATTCAATTCTTCAGCCTGAGCGCTCAACTAACTCGTCAGTGAGCCGACCTCCTGCTTTTTGGCCGCCAGTTGTGCGCGTAAAGGCTCGACAGCCTGGTTCGCCTCCTGGAGCTCGGCTTGAGTCTTTTGGAGGTCCGCCTATAGCCGATCCTTGGTTTTCCAAGCGCGAAGTTGCGTGTGTTCGACCTGTGCAACCCGGCGTTGCGCTTGAGCTGCTGCCGCGTCGGACCGTGACAATCTGTGATTTAGAAGTCTCTAGTTCGTCCTTCGCCTGGTCCAGCAGGTCCTGAAGGCCGATCACTTCTTCCCTCAGGCTGTTTGAGGTGGCATCACTGGAAGCCAGCTGAGTGTGCCGAAGCTGGGCCTTCAGATACTCCACTCGTTGCTCGGCTCGAAATCGAGCCTTAGTATGACACAGCAGGGGCATGCACATGCTGTAGCTCGTGGACCAAAACTGCCAGGTACAAGGACCGGTTAGTGTCTCAACTGCAGAAAGTGTAGAGCAAGAACAGAGATAGCGTCGCTATACCTGGGTGGCTGCCGCCATGAATTGGTTAGCCCGGATGCTCAGAGCATAGAAGTCGCTCTCTCACAGACCGTATCAAAAATGGTCCGCAGCAAGCCGTGCAGCTGAACGTCCTGCGTCCGTATAGGGGCTGCACCACTTGGCACCTTCATGCTCATGGATCGGTCAGATAGCGAAGGCGGCAGCAGATGCATCAGGCACTCCTCGGCTGGCTCCTCCGATCGGGTAGGGGAAAGCCCATCCGACTGGGGGAGAGCAGGCTCCTCTGGGACGCCTGAGGAGAAGAATGCGGCAGCACGGCGGAATCAGGCGCGGGCTCTTTACCCTTTTGCCTTTTGCTTGGCCGGCCGGAAGAGGACTCGATCGGATCAGCCGGGATGAGTGCAGGCTCGTCGCTACGAGGCCGACTCCGCTGAAGGATAAGAGGCTGGTCATCTTCTGGGTCTGACCAGGAAAACTCCTCTTCAGATGGTGCAGGCACCGGAGAAACAGGGTGTGGCGCTTCAATGGATGGGAGGTTAGCCTCCTGTTCAGCTAACCGCTCGGCTACACGAGCCTCTAGCTCTGTATCATCCAGGTTGTAACCCTCCTCCAGAGCCACCGAATGCATCAGGTCGACTGCAAGAGGAGCCATGTTCAATAAAGCCTAAAAGGATAAGGAAGAGGACGAAGGGCTTACCGAAGGAAGAAGGCTGACGCAGTGGAGCCGGGCTGAGCTTGAACACAGCCAGGATGTCCTCGCACAACAGTTGGCCCCCATGGAAACGCCGAGCCCCGATCTTGGAGAAGGCAAATTGATACCGCGAAAAAGATCGGAAGTCCTTGTGCAGAGGTGGGGGAGAAGGAAAATCCACCCAAAAGCCAACCGGCCAGGTCGGGCTTGGGATAGGGCGAATATAGAAATATCTTTCCTTCCAACCCTTGTTGGAGCTCGGGAGTTTCGATAGGAAGGAAGTGCCCAATCGGGCCTGAAAGAAGAAATTGCTCGGTTCTTGTCTTTTTGGGCAAAAGAAGTAGTAGAAAGTTTCAGGGAGAAGGGGAATCTGATACAAAGAGAAGACGACGACCGACCCACAAAGGAGCCGAATGGCATTCAGAGATAATTGAGATAGGTTAATGCGGAAGTAACGACAAACAGTGGTAATGAAGGGGTGAATCGGAAAACGTAGCTCGGCCTGCAGATGATCTCGAGAAAGGGTAATATAATGCGGTGGAGGTCTTGCAGGTTGGTTGGAAGAGGAGGGCAATATAAGAGAATGGTCGGATGGAATGTGGTAGTCTGCTCGGATCACCTCGAGGTCGTGGTGATCGAGAACCGACACCATGGTCGTATACCAAGGGGAGGGGGGAAGAGATGGCGCCGCCATTGAAAGCAAACGAGAGAAGCAAAACTAACCCAGGGAAAACTCGTCGGAGAAGGTGCACGAAGCACAATGTCATGCCGGAACCCTAGTAGAGGACCGAGGAGCGGCGCTTCGATGTTAGGAGTAAAAAAAGGCAAGCGTAAAAAATGCCCGGTGAGTTCCTATTTATAGGGCCCCGGAAGCACGAACGGCCGCCCGATGGCGGGCTGGAGAATAGGCGTCAGGGGACGCAAGCCGTCCGATCAGGCCCAGAAAAGTCCCGTGGGCGGAGTGTCCCACGTGCAAGCTCATCATTCGACATAACAGACGGTGGACGCCTCGTCGCTCGGGGAAGAGACACGTATTGTAGCGGTTAAATGCGGTAATAAATGCACGAGATTTGAATCTGCTCGGGCATCCCGGGGAGTCAGAACCGAAGAGTTGGGTGATGGTACAGGTTCTGCCGATCGGGATGCCCACCCATAGACGACCTCCAGGGTCGGCGAGAAGGGGCCAGGTCATTCAGATGCTCCAGGCTCGCTTCAGGAGATGATAGTCCAGTCAGTCGGACTCGACGCCTCCTTCGACTAGACTCGAGGGGGATGCTTATGATCCCGGCCTTGCTTACGGGTCGCTCGGCCCGCTCAGCCAGCCAGCCTGGCGCCACGAGGAACCAGAAGAAGGGCCGACGATGGCCTCACCAGGGGAATCCTCGAGCCAGGAAACCCCCGAGGCACTCGCCGACCGACCCCGGGCGGAGTCGGTCGGGTAGACCCCGAGCGTCTCCTAACTTAGCCATCTAAACCCGCACCCCGATCCGAATCGGGGCCAGGCCATTCAGTCGGACCCGTGGCAGCCCACACTCCCTCAGCATCCCGGTGAGTTCCTATTTATAGGGCCCCGGGAAGCAAGGACGGCCGCCCGATGGCGGGCCAGAGAATAGGCATCAGGGAACGCAAGCCTTCCGATTAGGCCCAGAAAAGTCCCGGGGGTAGAGTGCCCCACGTGCAAGCTCATCATTCGACATAACAGGCGGTGGACGCCTCGTCGCTCGGGGAAGAGACACGTATTGTAGCGGTTAAATGCGGTAATAAATGCACGAGATTCGAATCTGCTCGGGCATCCCGGGGAGTCAGAACCGAAGAGTCGGGTGATGGGACAGGTTCTGCCGATCGGGATGCCCACCCATAGACGACCTCCAGGGTCGGCGAGAAGGGTCCAGGTCATTCAGATGCTCCAGGCTCGCTTCAGGAGATGATAGTCCAGTCAGTCGGACTCAACGCCTCCTTCGACTAGACTCGAGGAGGATGCTTATGATCCCGGCCTTGCTTACGGGTCGCTCGGCCCACAGCCAGCCAGCCAGCCAAGCGCCATGAGGCCCCAGTAGAAGGGCCGACGGCGACCTCACTAGGGGAATCCTCGACCCAGGAAACCCCCAAGGCGCTCACCGACCGACCCCGGGCGGAGTCGGTCGGGTAGACCCCGAGCGTCTCCTAACTCAACCATCTAAACTCGCACCCCGATCCGAATCGGGGCCAAGTCATTCGGTCAGATGCGTGGCGGCCCACGCTCCCTCAGCATCCTATGGATCTGATAACTCACAGAACCTAGATAAAGCCAGACAGACACAGCTCAGCGAACCCCCGACTCAGGGCGTGCCCCGCGCCTCAACTCTCCCAGTCGGATGCGTGGCAGCCCACGCTCCCTGGCCATTACCCGACCCGGTCCTCGACACTCGGACCCGTCGGTCGGCGCTCGGGCTACAGACTAGATCATCCCTACGCCACCCTATGTCATCACATCCGAGGCACAATCTTGACGTCGGGGTACTACACGCCTCGCCCGTTTATGACACACCTCGCGGCCATCCCGCCGCTCCAGTACCATCGTACTACCTAAGCACCTTGCGCCATGTCACGGTACTCCCAGGTGCTCTAATATGAGCTGACAGATGTCATACCCCTGTCTCGTCGACACGGACAGGGGTTGTCAGCACCTCCGGCTATATAAGCCCTCCACTCCTCATTCCGCAGGTATGCGCGCGAGCTCTCTCTTCCACTATACTTCCACTTGCTCTACTATATCCTGCGGATACTGAGTTGACCGTCGGAGTGCTTGACCGGGGAAACTCCCCAACGGGTTTGCTAACGGTCACTGTTTTGCAGGTAATCGGCAGATCGGAGCCAGGTCGCGCCACCCCAGCCGCTCGTATCGCTTGGGGGACCATCCCGCCCTTGAAACTTCCACCTCACCTCGTGACAGGATTTATGGAGTTTTGGGTGAAAACATAATAATTAGTTTAATATGATTAATATATAATGACATTTATTATATTCTAGTAGTGGGCTAAGCTCAATAAAAATTAAAATTCAATATATATTATTAACTTTAAAAATATTTAACCTAGACTAGAGCCCACCCCAGCCTTTGGAGTGGCTCCGTCCCTACTTGCCACCTCCAAACACCCGAGGCCCGAAGGCCGAACATCTCATGCTCTTGAGCTCTCCTACACTCAAGGCCTAAGTATTGAGCATCTCATGCTTGTGAGCTCTTTCTACCTCTTACACCCGAGGCCCAAGTATCGAGTGTCTCATGCTCCTGAGCTCTAACAGACCTGAAGCCCGAGTATCCAACCCAACAACCTCCTTCAGTCCTCCTTTCGGGTCGAACTCGGTCGATCTTGATTGACTCAGCCCACATGCCCCGTCCTCTTGAACTATCCTGACCTTTTAATGCATATTATGACTAGGATTTCATTAATCAAATCATAATTTGAAGCTCATCCCTTACTACAATGCAGTTCAACAGTTGAACTTGAAGCAGTTTGGTTCCACCTATGTAGGATCAACTATTCCATTACCTGAATAGAAGTTATTGAACTATGAACAATAAAAAAGGCAATTTATTGACTTACCTTCTTACTTCACTATTTTTTTAATTTGTGCACATTCACACAAGGTGGCAAACACTACAAAAAAAAACTTGAAATATCGATGGAACTACCAACAAAATTTTTATTCCATCGAAGCAAAGGATTTTTTATTTCTCTCGTCAGAAACTACCGATGGAATATTTTATTGACTTACCTTCTTACTTCACTATTTTTTAATTTGTGCACAGTCACACAAGGTGGCAAACACTACAAAAAAAACTTGAAATATCGATGCAACTACCAACAAAATTGTTATTCCATCGGAACAAAGGATTTTTTATTTTCTCTCGTCAGAAACTACCGATGGAATATTTTATTCCGTCGGAACAAAGGATTTTTCGATGAAATTTTAATTCTGTGGGAATTTGGTTTATTTTCAATGGAATTCAATATTCGTCGGAAATATTTTCGACAGAACCTATATTCCGTCGGGAATTTTGGATCGGCCACGTGTGGCAATTGGGAAATTGGGACTCGACCATGTGGCTAAGTCAATTTCCGACAGAATCTTCATTCTATCGAAACTGTCGACGGAATGTAGATTCTGTCAGAAACGTTCGAATAAAATTAGGGCTGCCCTAATTTTTCTCCTCTCACGCGATCTCCTCCACACAACGCGATCTCCTCGTAGAATCTCCACCTCCTCCTCTTGCTCCCGTTCTTCGGTGATAAGAGGTACGATTCTCGCCTCTCGTTCTCGCCTCTTGGTGTTTCCGATCAGCCAAATCTGGCCACTGGCGCCCGGCCAGATCTAGCGGCTCCCGATGTGGCCAGATTGGCCGAGGGCCACGACCGGCCAGATGTGGCCAGCCGCGACCAACCAGACGTGGCTAGCCGCCGCGACCAGCCGCATTTGTTCCCGTCCGACGATGTTAAACCTTTGTTTTATAACTATTTATTTATTTTTAAAATATTATAACTAATTTAAGGTATAATTTTTTATTAGTAGGTTATTATTTTTGCTGTTCTTCTTTGACTCAACATTTTATCTTTAGGTATAATTCATTCTTATGTTTTTGTTAGGTTAGAATTTTGTTATGTTAGCATTTACTGTTATTTTATGCTTATTATAGGAGGTACCTTTTAGTTATAATATGTTTTAATTATTTTGTTAATTTAGTATGTTATTTTAGAACTTATTATAAGAGCTAGCATTTAGAATTAACTATTTTGGTTTATCTTACTCACATATGCTTTTTTTTAATTAGAATAATTTAATAATAAACTTATAAATATTAAACTTAGTGTAAAATATTATTAAATGCTTGATTTAATTTGATTAATTTAATTAAATGATTTAATTAGAATAAAAAATAAATAAACATTAATTTAAAAGTTAATGTGAACTAATTAAGCTCATGATGTTCTCACTGGATTTAACAATTTATAATATTTTATTAAATTTTACTACTTAATTCATTTAATTTATAAAAGTTTATTAATATTTTAATTTTATTATGATTAGACAATAATATATATAAACAAAGTTTAGATGTACAATCGATTAGACAATGGATTTATCATAGATGATTTTATTACTGATCTTGAACAATTTATGATTTTTGCTAAGAGTCATCAAAATGTATGGATGGTGCTAAGTTAAAAGTGTCAGTGTAATCATAGAAAAAATGAAATACAAATTACTATGATGAGGATACCATGAGAGTACATATATGTAGAAATGGTTTTGTGCCAAACTAATATAACTGGTATTGTCAAGGAGAACCTTTTGTATGTGAACCAATTGGGTCTTCTGTTGGTTCATCATTTGACACATTTGTTACATCCCTAAATCATCAACTAATGATATTGCAATACAATTAATGGATCACGATGCGATGAATGCAACTAATTATTCCAACATAGACAAAATATATGCACCTGAATATCAACAATTATATGAAATATTAAAGTCTAGTAAAGAGAATTGTCGGAAGACATTTCTTTGGTCATTCCTAGTTATCAGCTACTGTAAGGTTGTTAAATATGAAAGCAAAAAATTATTTTTCAGAAAGATGTTATGATGAAATATGTCAATTAATATCAAAGTTGCTCCCTGCTGATAGCATAGTGACTGATACCTTCTACAATATGGTTAGACGTTTATGTTTGCCTATAGAGAAGATTGATTGTTTTATAAACAACTACATGATCTATTGGAATATAAAAATGAACTCAGTGAATGCAAAATCTATAGTCACCCGTGTTATAAACATCATGTTTATATACTAGGGAAGAAGAAGAAAAATATTACATGGAAAGTATGTATTATTTTTCGTTAACTGCTAGACTTCAATACTTATATGTATCTGCCACTACAACATGTCACATGATGTGGCATCATGAGCATGAGCATGAAGGAGGTATTATGTGTCATCCCTGTGATTTCTTTGCAAGGAAACATCTTGATACTGTATATTCTTCATTTACAATAGAACCTCGTAATATAGATTGATACTTTCTGCAGATGACCTTCAGCCATTTAGTTAGTTGGGACAACAATATTCATCTTGACTAGTAATTTTGACATTGTATAATTTACTGCCATGGATGTGCATGAAAGATAAATTTATGTTCCTTACTGTACTGATTCCTGGTCCAACCAAACCCAAGATAAGATAGTTATTTTCCTTCAACCTCTAATTGTCGAGTTGAATAAATTATGGAATATAGGGTCGGTGACTTATGATGTTGCAAGTAAAATAAATTTTCGATTGTATGCTACATTATTATGGACGATCAGTAATTTTCCAGCATACTCAATGTTATCAGGATGGAGCACAATTAGAAAATTAGCATGCCCACATTGTATGATAGATTCTAATGTATTTTTATTACCTTGTAGTGGGAAGGTATCTTGATTTGATAATCATAGAAAATATTTACCGGTTGACCACCATTTCAGGCGAAAAAAATAAAATTTCCTAAAATATATTGTAATCAGAAAACTTTCTCCGGTCCATGCTTCAGGTGAAGAAATTATTGAACAAATTGACAGTTATGGCTTCCTACCAATATCTCAACCAAGTTCCGATGAGATAAATAAATACATTGCTAGGATGTGCAAGTGTGGATGGAAGAAGAGGAGTATTCTTTAGGAGTTGTCATATTGGAAGTATCTTCTCATTCGACATAACTTAGATGTCATGTATGTTGAGAAATTTTTTTTTGATAATATCTTTAACACTGTGATAAATGTGCTTGGATGAAGTAAAGACACTACAAAATAATGTAAGGAATTAAATGAACTAGTAAACAGACAAAAGTTGCATATGAATCAAACAACTAATAGATTTCCAAAGATTTGTTATACATTAGACAATGATGGTAAGGAAATTTTATATAATTGGTTGAAAGAAATAAAATTCCCTGATGGGTGTGTCTCAAATATGACTCAACGCGTGGATATGAACAAGTTAAAGATGTTTGGAATGAAGAGTCATGACTGTCATGTGTTCATACAAAGACTTATTCCAATAATTCTCCATGACTTACTTCCTCAAAATGTTTAACAAGCACTTACAGAATTGAGTTTATTTTTTAAAGATTTGACAGCAAGGTGTAATATGATGGATGATATGCTTTGGTTAAAAATAGTCATTCCTCTCATACTATGTAAACTGAGCACATATTTCCACCAAGTTTTTTTGATTCAATGGAATATTTACTAGTACATTTACCATACGAGACACAAATAGCTGGTCCTGTGTAGTACAGATGGATGTATCAATTCGAATTATTTTTGAAAATATTAAAGAATAATATTCGTAACAAAGCATGAGTTAAGAGGTTAATATGTAATACTTATCTAGTTGAAGAAACATCTTCTTTCTGCTCCTATTATTTTACTGATAATGTGAAAACTGTTGAGACAATCGGCCCAAAGATGATCTGGAGGATCATGGGTTTTGATGAGTGTGTCAATATGGGTAAGTTAGTGTTTGTTGTTGGACTAATTTGTGTATGCGAGTGTACAGGGTTGTAGGTGCACATAGACTTGGTTGGATGTCTTCAAGTGAAGGATGACATGGAAGCAAGTTGTTGGCTTGCGTATGCACCTGAGGGACCATGGGTAGCAGGTACGATAAGCCGAGGAGAGCGGAATTCGAGGCGTACGTAAAGGATGGCATGGAGGCAAGCTGGAGGCTTGCGTGTGCATCTGAGGGACGAGGGCCAAAGATGAAGAGGGCTCGAAGGTGACAGATCGAGGCTGCTGGAGCAGAGACGATGAGCCGAGGGATGCGAACTTCGAGGCATGCATGAAGGGTGGCATGGAGGCAAGCCGAGGGCTTGCGTGCGTATCCGAGGGGCGGGAGCCAAAGATGAAGAGGGCGTGAAGGCAACAGATCGAGACTGCTGATTGATGAGTCAACCAGGTCGTGAGGGTCCGAGTGTGAGTGTTTGTACTCGGGGACTAAGCCGGGAGGGTTCGAGTGCGGAGAGAAATGTACTCGGGAAGGGTAACCCTAGGCTTATGAAAGGACCAGTCGACTACTACTGGGGCAGTCAACTGGCATGGCTGGGATTCGAACGTTGGACTTGTAACGTTCGAATCTGAGTGGGACCAGTCGACTGGCCTAAGGGCAGTCGACTGGTAGTGTCCATTTCAGACTCGAGCTCTATTTAAAGAGCTCATTTAAGGCTTTTCTTTCTTGGCGAAACTTGCTTGGATAGAGTGAGGTAGTAGCCTATTATGCTCAGGTAGTGTCCAAAGATTGTGGTGAGCACTACAAGAATTTTTGCAATCAACAACGCCCAATCGACAACGTTTTTTAAAAAAACGTTGTCTTTTTTTGTTTTACAACGTTTTTAGTGAAAAGCGTTGTCTATGTGTTTTACTTTTTAATAACGACAACGTTTTATAATGATGCGATGTGCTTAGTGTTGTGGTTTCGGATGAAAGACAACGCTGTTACAAAAGCATTTTTTAAAAGCGTTGTCGTATTTCCCGCTAAAATAAAAAACACATCCCCTCCCTCCACCTCGCTCATTGCCAACCCTCGGCGGCTCGCGAAAAATCTCTCCGCGCTTCTTTTCTCTGCCAAATATCTCCCTCCACCTCCCTCCACCTCCCTCATTGCCACCTCCCTCGTCCTCTCCTCTCCACGAAATCGACATTGTGTACGATCTGGTGAACATACATCTTCTCCTAGCTCACCACCAAGAAGTATCCTCCACGAGCTCTTCGTCCGTCGAGTGGAAACTGAACCCCAGCGGCAGCATCACGATGCTCGCCACTACCCTCTCCATCTCTCTCTCTCGCAGTCGCCGACGTTCTGACTCTGTGGCGGTCAGATTTCAAGCTTTTGCGGACCAGAGGATCCGCGCCGCCCCCTAGAGACGTCATCAAGGAGATAAGAGAGATCGAGGGTGGGACGCACGCGGACCTTCAAATCTCTCTGCTCCCCTTCGCGATGTTCTCCTTCTCCTCCGCATCTCCCTCCCCTTCCAGCATTTCTAAGCTCCCCAATCCCCTCTTCACTTCCTCCACCTCAATTTCCCGAGCCGCCTCCCTCATCCGCCGCACAAGACTCCGAGCCGAAGCCGGATCTGACGGCGTAGACACCACCGCCACTACAAGCGGCCAGGAAAACCCTCCAGAAACGCCGACAAGCATCAGAGGCGGAAATCAAGCTTCCATCCCCTCCGTCGTCCCAATCAGCGACAAGGACATCAAAAGGTATCTTTTGCGGTCGAATTTCTCCATTTCCCCCCTCTTTGCTGATCTCGCGGCTTCGGTTCCATGTCTGCAGGTTGTTCAAAAGACGGCGGCGACCTTCGCGCCTAGGGCTTCCACCGCGACCAAGAACGAGAAGGAAGCTCTCAAACTATCTGTTTCTTCTCATTCCGCTTCTGAACATCGCGATCCCCTTTCTCTGGAAGTCGTTTGCTGTGGTGTGGTCTGCGGATACTGTTGCCTTCTTTGCTATGTATGCCTGGAAGGTAACACTTCCCCATCTTTCAAATATCCTTTTTCCTGATATCTAGAATATTTAACCATTCGTCAATCCACAGCTCGGTTGGCTTCAGAGATCGGAGTGAGGGAACACAATGGACCGATTAAACTGGAATTGCACACATACAGTTTCATGATTTTGGAGTATGGTTAAATGAATTTAATGGAACTACAATGTCAGCTTCTTCGCACAACAATACTCTGTGCATAGCCATTTGGGAATCCAGGTACTGGGGTGAACTAGTTTTGTTTGTGACTCGCAAGGATGTAAATTTTCTCATCTGCCATATCTACTTTTCCCAGCGTTGCAATCTTTTCCTTGTTTGGCAGTCTCATTTTGTCTAGATAGATGGTTTAGATTTTTGGGTAACAATTTTGTCTAAGAATACTACATAAATTTAAATTTGTTAAAATTAAAATATGGGTAGTTGATTACATAACGTTACATGATGCTACTGGTCATATAAAATTGCGTTATCTTTTTTATCCAACAAACTAGTGATACCTGTGAGCTTTTATTTGTCTTGTCTGGGAATTCCTTGGACTTCAAAATTAGAATATTAAATACTTGTCTTTGATCGATTATCCTTGTATACTATTTGGTCAATGTACTAGTGAATTTTTTGGTTTTATTATGCTTCTTTTTTTATTGGATTATTTGAAGCTTCTTTTTCACTTTAAATTTGGCATCATCAACTCTTGCATCTGAATTATTTGCAGAATTCATATGCATTCTTATTTAAGATCCGTGCTTACTTTGGATTTGTTCATATGCAGAATTCATATATCGACCGGAGTTTCTTGTCTAATGGTCTCAATATTTGTTGGACTACATTATCATCTCGTATATGCTATATGATGCTTCTACATTATCATCTCGTATACACTATATGATGCTTCTTTAGTTTTGGTAACCTGTGTTCTGACTCTTCTGAGCCTCTTAGGCTCTTTCTTTTTTCCAGATGCAGTTTCTTGATTAACGATACTCTCCCTGTTGTTTGAAGTTCTCTTAAGTTAGTTATTTTTAAAATTGTTGATTTTTTCATGTCAATTTCCAGAGTAAGCTTTGCTTTTCCAGTTCAGCAAGTGGTACAGTTGCTGAAGGAGACAACAAAACAGAAGAAAAGTAAGTCCTTGAAGATTTGGCGTTTTTTTTTTCATTTTTTTTAA